>JACCGJ010011599.1:0-80697 GCA_013407085.1 Atriophallophorus winterbourni | reverse complement strand
GGTTGTACGACTACCTGTTCGCTTGCCATGATTGACAAATATAATCAAACCACCAATGGAATCCGAAAAGAATCTGTGCATAAACGATTTATTCTTAGCTCATAACATCAATAGAGTCTCTGTTCGCCAAGGATACAAAATTTGGACAAAAGTGAGTTCAGTTGCTGATTGTGAGAAACCACAAGGGGATTTAGAAACCTAGTCAGCTCGGGCAGCTGAGAATGATAAGCTATTTACCACGCAGAAATGAACGGTGTTTCACATTGGCAAGAATATTCCTGAGACATATCGATTGAGTACTGAAACCACGGAATATAGTTTTATGAAAAGGACCATGGAATATGGATTAGTGGAAATATGAAAAGCAAAGTTCAATTTTAGCATGTATAGCGAGGGGCCAGCGGATTTTTTGGGATCCCTCAAATAATATTTGGAAGATCTTTGTTAGTATCATTACAAAAGGATAATGAAAATCAACCTTCGTCCTGCGATGGAGTAAGCAATAGAAATCTGCGTTCATTGGCTGTTATCTTCATCGCCCTATTTGATAAAATTTATCGCAGAGCGAAACATTAGGGTTGTACCTTTATAATATTTCGCCCAGTGCGACGTCTGTGTCTTTGAGACTATCCACACTATGATATTACACGATATAATTCTTATCTATATCATAGTGTCTACCGGCCGACACCCACTTGGGCACTTGTTTCAAGTGAAAAGTAACAAATTGTTACGATGACATATCTCATCTCAAATTACCGGCGCCGTTTTTCGTTTTGCATTTGATATACGTTCAAGTAGAACCGTTCGCTTTTTAAAAATACGCCGTAAATCCTCCAATATTACAAGGAAATCAAAATGACTGTCTCGTCAAATATGTTTTCATACATGCTATTTGAGAACAATTAATGATACAGCGTAGCAACGGTAATCTAATTACTACGTGAATTAATGAAATTCGTACCCAGGCTAATTCGGCCTGGATTAATTCTAGGGTTGGGTGCCACGAATCAGCATCCATTACCAGGGAACAGAAAAGTGTTTAAAAATCATGTTAAGCGAAATTATTCGGTCACCGGTTCTTCAATAGCAAATTTTTCCTCAAAGGCAAATGTGCATGGTATTATAGCGTAGATTGACTCGAAGAGTTTAAACAATCTGACGTTGCTTTCAAGACATATAATTGAAATGCAGTCAAGTTTAGCAAAGGGCAGAAGATGGAACTCGGCATTTGTTTTCTCACTAAGTAAGTCATTTTATTTCAACTCAAACTATCCCATCATTTATTTGTTTCCGTGCTCTGAAATATCCAGCTGATATTCGATAATCCACTGACGGGCATTAAAATTCAATTTAATTTTAATGGTCTAAAAAGCATATGGCTTTACGAAAAACCACAGAATAATATGGGAACTACGAATAATACAACGAGCAAAAACTGGATTTGGATGCTTACTGAGAAGTTCAAGAATCAGTTAAAAATCCAAGGGGCAGAAATTGTTTTCGATTGGTGGGATGACGAATGTAGATGCATGGTGTTAAGATGTATAGTTTTC
Organism: Atriophallophorus winterbourni; assembly: GCA_013407085.1. NCBI lineage: Eukaryota > Metazoa > Platyhelminthes > Trematoda > Plagiorchiida > Microphallidae > Atriophallophorus > Atriophallophorus winterbourni. The sequence goes on along the minus strand of JACCGJ010011599.1, from coordinate 79,141 downwards.
TTCGATGCACGGGTTTAGGGTCTAAAAGGCATCGAGACTTCTTTTGGTTAGGTGAGTTTACAATATAATCTGGTAGATTGTTCCAAGTAAAACAAACTCGCACGATAACAAAATGTCGTCTACAGTCGAGTCGCGAGTGAGGGACCCTTAGAATAAATGTATGAGCTCTAGTCTTATTGCGAGCCCCCTAGATTATGAAATCAAATGTTGCAACAAGGCAAAGTTGCAGTCAAATTTGATTGTTTTACATTTTATCAGTTTCTACCCAACGAACAAAAGCGCCTGTCACCAAGAGTGAAAGTTCATTTACCTCATGCTTATGCGTGAATTACAACAGTTTTACAAACATTTATTTATTTGCAGATAAGATGTGAATAAAATGCTATGTTGTATAAGACAACCGAATTTTACATTTGGTCAGATAGTAAAAACGACTGTCATGAAATTTTGTCAATAATCAACAATAGAATTGTTTAAAAAGGTAAACGGTATCAGATATCACCAACTTTGTAGTTGGACTATTTAGCGCCCACAAAGACATTTTTATTGGCTGTTTTTAACGAAGGATCACGAAGATGTGTGCAAAGTGATATGTGGAATATATTTCGCGTGGGTGTTTCGTTTGTCTGAGCACTGTCCATACAAAATTCCTTGCTCGAACAAACCAACAGCATTTTCCAATTTGCCTCCTGGTTTAGTAGCAGCGAGGTTGCGCTGCACTATGCTTCCTAAGTGTGACCGAAAACTGCATTTCTCTCGTGGTTGATATATATTATACTTGGTGATGTTAGCTATAAAGTGATAGAGAGCTACATCTCATATTTTTTAACCTGAGACAAAGTATCGACTATATCCCCTTATGTCAGTTGTGAAATATATTTTGAGCAAGACCTTTGTTTTGATAAATAATTCTTTTATATAGAGTCGAAACAAGTACGAGTATGAGATATGTCTAGGTGGATAAACTCTAAAGGTATCTAATGTCCGTATTGTACAGATAATTTATCGCTGTATTAACAAAAATGTTGGTAAATGATACAATAACTTTTCAGAGAATACTGAAGATGATTAGTAAAATTTAACGTTCCCAAGAAATATGTAATTTAATAGTGAGTACATTAGAGTGGCCACTCGGTCCACCCACGATATGTTCAAGATACGAAGGATGCTTCATAGATGGAAAGCATTCAGCTTCCGTTCGTGTCTTGCGTGGGTGGTCCAGGTTTCACTGCCATACAGTAAAGCATTTAGTACACACGCGCTGCTGAAGTGCTTTCAAAAGATGGTCTACAGAGCATATTGACCCTATTGCGACAGCGCCGCCTGCGGTGGCTTGGTTATGTCTACAGAATTGAAAATAGTAGTATTCCGAAAGATCTACTCTATGATGTTTTGCAATTAGGAAGTCCACCATCGGGCAGACCGCACCTGCGGTACAAAGACGTTTGCAAAAGAGATATGAAAGCTCTTGGCATCGACCCGGCGAGTTGGGAAGAACTTGGTCTTGACCACTCACATTGGAGGCATTGTGTTTAAACGTTGTCTGCAAGCTGGGGAGGAGCAGATACAGCTCTTGGCTGCTGAACGCAGATCACGCCGCCGGCGTGCAAGTGATGCAATACAACTGAGATCTGACTTTCGTTGTCAGCGCTGCGGGAGAGATTGTTCATCCCGAATCGGACTGTTTAGTCATTCCGAAAGCTGCAGAACATGAAAATTCATGTGATTTTGATGTACATCCATGGTCGACACCGACCAAAGGAGTCCAACAACAACATTAGAGTGGCAACAAAATCTTTACAGGACAATAAGGGTTCAATACCATATTATCCTAGTTTCAACTGCGGACATTTTGTGCATTTCGTGCCTTTAGATTGAAGCTTATAAATGCCAACACAAGTGGTATAATCACACTCAGGTATATAGAGATTTTCGATGTTCATATTACGGTCTATTTGTTGCTTCTGAACACTTTCAAACGGGAGTTAATTAGTATTACTTGTATGTTTGAGTTCTTTTTCAAAATCTTCGATAATAAGAAATTTAAACTCCACTAAAAACTAGTTCATTAGAGAACATTTGTTGACCTATACTAATCAAATCTGGCAAATAAGCTCTTGCATCATTAGTAGGAATTTCGTTCATTGTCTACTTACCTATAGTAAATGATTCAGAGAGCATTGTCTGTTGTAATCACATTAACTGCTTAATAAAAATGTGCTTGATGATTTACATTGTTGTAGGCCTCCTTCGGCCGATGTCGACCATAGATGTACATCATAATCGCATGAATTTTCATTTTCTACAGCTTTTCAAGTGAATAAAGAGTCTATTCGGGAGGAACAATCTCCCCCGCAGCGCTTGCAACGATAGGCAGAACTCGGTCGTTGGGCGTCAGTTGCACGCTGGCGGCGTGATCTGTGTTCAGCAGCCAAGTGTGGTCTGCCCAATGGTCGACTTCCTGATTGCAACTCACCATAGAGTAGATGTTACGGAATACGACTATTTTCCATTCTGCAGACGTGGCCAAGCCGCCGCAGGCAGTGCTGTCGTAGTAGCGTATGTTTTACACTACATCCGTTAAAAATCATCTTTCTCAACTTCAAATATAGGAAGCCATACACAATCTTACGCATGCTGACAATCCGATAGATCGTACATATAAGACTAGCCGCTAAGTGTTTGTTGGGTCAAGTTGACAGGATTATCACTTGGATAGTTTCCATTTCAAACAACAGAGTTAATCAGTGAGGACACACAATTCAACAGCGAAAGCGTATTACTTGTGATGGTCTCAGATCAGATTACATTATCGTCATTCTAAGTCGCACAATCAATTGAAGCAGTAAATTCACTATTCACATCATAACGAACCGCGTACTGTATTTGAATATTGTAAAACCCAAATATTATTTACATAAGGTAATTTGATGAGCATTGCATGCAATTCAAGTATATTTACATTTCGGAAATCTGAGCTGAAAAACACTTTACTCTTCCAAATCAGAATAGTTGACCCGAATGAAGGAATCTGTTTACGTTGAATAATATAAAACAATACTGAATCGATGTAATTGTCACAGCCAGTTTGAGATACGAAACAAAATCACAAATCTGATAAAGGCGAAATTAATATTTTAAAACAAACATATTGTGCCTTGGATGAAGCGTTGCGAACGATATATCACTAAACTATGAATGAGAGAATACGAGCAGAATATTATACTTATAACAACGTGATGATTTTATTTACTTTGCTGTCCCTTTTACAGTGATACCTTGTGGCAATTGCATTAACCGAAATTTTGTATAAACATGTCTAGATCAAACAAGTTGTGTTTGTATGCCATTAGTGTATAAGGCCGGTACGACCAACCTGGTCAATCACATGTGTCTAAACAAATGTCTAATGGGGTTAAAGCTTGCACATGAGCATTGATGTACATGATCATGGGTTTAACCCCATTCAACTTGTATTTGGATACATGTGATTGAACAGGTTGATCGTACGAGCCTCATGCCTCCTCCGGTTGATGTCGACCATGGATGTACTTCACAATCGCATGAATTTCATGTTTTACAGCTTTTGGAGTGACTGAACAGTCCGATTCGGTAGGAACAATCTTTCCCACAGCGCTTGCAACGATGGTCAGAACTCTGATTTAGGGCGTCAGTTAAACGCCGGCTTCGTGCTCTGCGTTCAGCAGCCAAGAGCTGTATTTGCTCTTCCTCAGCTAGCAGACGACGCTTTACACAATGCCTCCAAAGTGAGCGGTCAAGAGCAAGTTCTTCCCAGCTCGCGGGGTCAATGCCAAGAGCTTTCATATCTCTTTTGCAAAGCCTTATGCAAAAGTGGAATAAAAGTGCAACTTATTTACCATCCCTCCACAGTTTCAAACGCATTCGGATCCTGATCCTACGGTCCCAATATGATGAGAAAAACAACACGAAACCGGTCAAGGGGTGTCTGATGGAAATGCATGAAAATGAACATTTTAGATCAGTTTCGATCGAGTGAAGAGTGGTTGAATAAAACAATATAGCGAAAACAATATACAGCAAATCTCGTGTTAGACTCGTTACGATTGTTGGACACCATAACGTTCGAAAACAAAATAAAAATCATTCGTTTAACCGCTGACGAAACGCAAAAGTTGGTAAAATATTGTTCCAAATTCCGGTTTGAATGTTTTGTAGCAGAAATAGCTTTACAGCAGATGGTAAATCATGTACGCATGCAAAGGTATGTTTTAACTATTTTTGTTATTGTTGTTATTGACCTTCAACACTCGATATCCACCATGAACGTACATCACAAGTGCATGACGATTTCATGTACGCTGCGTTTCACATAACTAAACTTTCCGATTTCCGAGGGTAAAATTTCTCCTTCGATATCGGTGATCGGTAATACTCTGATGATCGGCAGTATTTGTACGCTGTAGGGGAGCTCTACGTCACGCAGCTATTCTCCCCCAAATTGGAGCTGACACATTACACAGTGTCTCTGAAGAAAGTGCTCAAGAGCAAGTTCTTTTTAACTCGCAGGTTCAATGACAAACCATTACACGTCTCACTTATAAACAACTGTCTATTACAAGTATGGCCTATCCAAAGGACGACTTCCTGATTTCCACTAACCGTAGAATAATGCCACTGGACAGAAATAGAAAATATTCGTAGGTTAATGTGTGGATGGTGTTCAACTTGTGCTCGCCGAGCTTGCGTAGTTGTTGTTGGACGTTTCGTCATCAGGCTAGATGACATCATCAGAAAACCTTCTTTCGAAGCGTCTTGCAGTTGAAATTCTTTGGTTATTATACCACTTGTCAGTCCGTTCACTATCACTCCCGTGGATTGGTCGAGTTCATGTTATGTCTTCTCCGTGAGCGGTTTCTCATTGGTCCATATGTTGCAGCCCATTGGAGATGCTGGTTAATTGAGTTTGTTGATAGGTGCCTCGATTCCAGGAATTCTCTAGCCCGTCGGTCGTTTCCTATGGCTGATATTCTTGTGCGTTCCCAGTCGAACTGATTCCCAAATTGATCAATATATGTTGATACCAGTGAATTCCTGTCATGTGCGCGTACGGCCAACAACGTTAATCAACAACCACGCAACCACGGCGAACACAAGTTGAACACCATCCACACCCTAAGCTACGAATATTTTTCTTTACTGCCAAACAGTTCGGGCGATCAACGCTTAAAAACTCCAGACGCTGGGAAAGCTTTAGCGGAAGAAAACCTGCAACATATGAAAAACTATTTTTCCTACACGAGTGCTAACGCAGAAACCTGGCCCCGAAATCCTTACAACGACGACCCCCAATTAACAATCTCCTCGAATGGAAACTAATGGAACATCAAAACCGAGAATGGCTGGAAATGCTTGTTTCAGATGAACAATATTTAAGGTTTGTTTTTACTATATTTTGATTGCCTCAATACAGTACCGCTTTTATAGACAAATCCGCTTTGGGTTCTGATATACCTCTGGGATTTTGCGCGTCACTCAACTTGGGACGTTTCATTGATTGTCAAATAAAAATAAAAAGGAGGGGACCTAGTACGCTGCCTTGGATGACTCCACTTGTTATAGGTTGAGTTTCAGAGGATATGCCATTAACGGAAACGGATAAGGTACGATCAGAACGATATGAACAGTACCAATTAAATAGGGGTCCGGAAATACCAGGTGATGATAATTTTCGAAGAAGAAGAGAATGAGGAACCTTATCAAATGCTTTGGTAATGTCTAAGAAAACTGTCGGTACAGCTAATCCATGATCTATGGAGGCGGTTATATAGTCCAAATATTCCAGCGGCCAGGTAATGCAGGACTTCTGATTTAAAAAGCCATGTTCGAATGGTATTAACCATATCTACTGATTGGAAGGTAATTTTCAGAATACGGAGGCATTACCCTTGTAGCTGGAGGACGTAGGGAGGCGTTTCACGACAGTCGTCAAAGTTCCGTGAATTTTACTGAGTTCTTGGATGTAGCGCCATTGAGAACAGTCGTGTAGAGTGTTCTTAGCTGAATCATCATCATTAAGTTGAGGCCCACCGTGGACAAAAATGCTACGTTTATCGTTCCTCCGATTGCAAATCGAAGCCTTCTTGCTTTTGCATCTGCCTCTGAGGTTAAGGAACGTCTGGAAAAATACGAACAATCAAATTTGTATTTCGGAGAAGGTGAGCCGAGAGCAAGACCTCTTCAACCTTCTCCGGGGAGTAAAGGGTGATTTGAATTAGACGTGGGGCATCAGCGTGAGGCGAGTTTGAGCGTCTGGAAAGACGTACTGAAGAAACCGTGTCTACAACAAGTTTCAGCTTTTCACAGAGAGCTCGCCATTCTTGCAATTCATCTTGCCTGCGTGCTTGAATGCATGGATATACACTTTCCGGCACATTTGTATATAAAATGATCAGGGATCGCGTGTTCTTGTGATTGTCTTTTGGAATTGCAGGCAGTTTCCCAGCGTTGTTTGGTTGTGGCTTCACGTGCGAAGTATTGCGTGACTGTTGATCGAGTCACACTTGGCAATACCAGATCATCCTCCGGACTTGTGCAAGCAGGTGGGCTGTCCATTTTCAGTAGAGACTCGAGGCGTAGCAGTCTGGTGACAATAGCAACAATTTAGTCCGGAAATGATGATATGGAAGCGTTAGCTGTTACCTCCGCCTAAGTAGTTTTCTTAGGGGGATCCTCAGCTGGTTTCAGGTTCGATGATTCGTCGTGAACAAAAGATTGAGGTATTTTTCTACTGCGTTTATCGGTAAGTTTGTCCCTCTGATATTGTGCTCTACAAGCAACGCAGAAGAAGAATATCTCCTCATTTTTGCTCTAGGGTCAAGTAGAATGTTAAGAGGTTATAAAATATTGCAAATTTTTGAAACCATAGACAGCTTAGCAATGCGGAATCGATCTTGCTTTCTAGGTTTTTTTACGTAGACAGAACCGTAGAAATATTTTCGTCAGGAAACACAGTATATTTTTAATTAAGATGTAGTACGGCATGCTGCTCTTGACGATTTCGAATGTTTGTAATGCGACATAAGAATCGGCAATTAAATATGTATAGTGTGATGCCGAGATTATTGACTTGTCAAATTATAAACACACGCGTAATAAAATAAGGTGTTTATGGTCATGGTTGAGAGGAGTGCCGTGTGCTCCGGGTTTGAAGTTATCGGAAATTCCCTCATGAGAGAAGTGTAATTTGGTGCAATATCGGGAATCAGGACTCGAATAGTTTGTATGGGTAAATTACACAAATATCCTATGGCATAAATCTTTGTGACATTATCGATGAGTTTTAGTGTAGTCATGTTGACTCAAAGATTAAAGTGTGGGAGGAAATCGGCTCCCAAGATATTGGTTTTGACGTCCGCAACAATGAAAATCAATCAAATGTTATGTCGAAGACCGAGGTCGATGGAGTTTGATCGTTTTCCATATGTGGTTATTCGTGTACCGTTGGCCGCTTGTAGGGTCAATGAAGAGTGGTTTCGCGTTCTGAATTTGTGTGTAAGATGAAACTCAGTTCGACATTTTGCCGATCAGAAAACCCATCTTTGTTGAACCATCTGTGAAGTAGAATGAGCGGATGGTACTCTTGCCGGACAAAGTTTCCGCTTCCAAATCCTGGCTTAGTTGATTGTGGTGTTGTGTTTTTAATCTGTATGGGGACGTGCAATGGATGACTATCGCGTCAGAGGGGTGACAATAGTAGCATACCCTTGTTGTATATATTCAACTTTGTGATCTAATGTTCGAATTGTGATTATTTCCATTGGGTTAAAGGTTTCGACTTCTTTTTAAGGGCCGGATTTGATAAGTTAAATCGCTTATCAGTGATTTCAAATAAGTTAAATCATTCTTTAAAACTGCGCTGGAAGTATAAAAAAGTGGAAGGTGGTTGGATGCCCAAGCACATTGGTTTGTTACGAGACACGTCATAGATTTCATCTGCAACTTGAGAAAGCTTGTCTATGTTACTGTCGGTTTATATGGTTACCAGAAATTTGCGCACATCTTTCAGAAACTCAGAAACTCAGAACATTTTATGGTAGAAAAAGCAGTAAGCTTAACAATAACCATAGGATGACAAGGTATATGGAATATATATATATATATATATATATATATATATATATAAAATATCTCAAAAATTAATAGGGACAGTCACATACCGCATGGTTCGTCATAAACTCAACGAGTTTGGAATCAAAAACCTCAACAGATTCTGAGCGTGTGATTTCTTGAAGCAAATAGTTTTAAGTGAAACAATTTTTTTACCGAGAAAAAATTACGACGAATATCCAATCGAGAATGCGGAATGCCTAAAGCTTTTGAATGTGTTCGTGTTCGAGTAAGGCCATTGGAATTTAGCAAGTGTTTAAGGGGATGGTTTTCAGTATGCAGGATTTTGAATGTCAACAGGAGGTCACTACGTATCCGTCGTTGGGTAAAATCGTGTAGGTTCAGTTTTAACATTCGTTCTGTGAAAGGCAAATTTCTGTAAGGGGGGACCAACTTTGTAGCACGATGATAAATCCGGTCGAGTAGTTCGATGTCCTTCCTCAGCCATGGTGCCCAGGCTTGGATGGAATATTCCATAACAGGACGTATATACGTGTTAATTACCCGGGGTAGGGTTTCGGGCGTAAAAATCCGGAATATTCTTTTGAGAAGACTCAAGATAAGGCAAGCTTTATTGTACACCATACGGCAATGATGTCCAGGCTTAAGGTTAAACGAAAACCATATACCGAGATCTTTTTCTGCGGTGGTCCAGACGAGATCTTGCGTGCCAAGCTGATACGTGTGGTGTAGAGATTTTCCAAGCTGCAGCATTTTACATTTCGCAGGGTTAAATGGTAACTCATTTAACTGGGACCAACGAAATAAGGTGCACAGATCCCGTTGTAATTCCATACAGTCATTAACAGACCTTACACGTTTCCATATTTTAATATCATCGGCAAATAGTATCAAGTTGCATCCAATATCCTCTAATATATCGTTCATATACACCAAGAATAGAAGAGGTCCAAGCACCGAGCCTTGCGGAACACCACTCGTGGCGTCTATTTTTCTAGATAAGGTGCTGCCAACGCGAACTTGGACGTGTCTATCAGTAAGATAGTCCCTTATCCAATTCAGCAATATTCCCGTTATTCCATAGAATTCGAGCTTTTTAATTAAAATGTCATGGTTGACTCTATCGAAAGCTTTGGAAATATCGATGTAGCAAGCATGTACAGCCTCACCTTTGTCTAGTGCCTTGGTCCAATCCTCGAACGTTTTAGGAAGGTTAAATAAACAGCAACGACCTTTTCGAAAACCGTGTTGTGCTGCGGTCAAAATATTTTGGTTTTCAAAATGTTCTCTTATGCGCGCAGTCACAATGCGTTCCATTAATTTGGAGATTACCGGAAGTAACGTTACCGGTCTATAGTTTGCTGTGTCTGTATGACTACCACCTTTATAAATAAGAGTTATCATCCCTGCTTTCTATTGCGGTGGTATTTTTCCTTCATTTAAGCTGAGATTGAATATGCGAGTGCGAGGAGCAGTCAAAGCAACGCGACACTTGCGAAGTACGGCGGGGGTAATTTTGTCTGCGCCAGGGGACTTCTGTTCGTTTAGTCGACAAAGTTCCCGCGCAACCATGTATTCGTTGATAGTCATTTCACTTAATAATTCGAAATGTGGCGAACTTGATGAAACTTGATATGGTATACAACGCTTGGGATTGAAAACAAATGAGTAAAACGTTGCTAAAGCATCGGCGGTATCATGGGCAGTGTGGGTCAATCCATGAGGTGTTAGTACAGAGAATAAACCTGGTTTGATCTTTGATCGTTCATTTGCTATCTTGTAGAGAAGCTTATGATTCTTCTCCATTCTCTTAAACAAGTTCCATTGGAATTACATGCGATCTTCTCTTACAAGAGTCGTGACTTTATTCCGTATCTTACAGAATCGCTTCCAAGTTTCTTCCGTACCAAACTTCTTATGAGTTACCCAAGAATCTCGCTTAACATTCAACCATTTTTCCGTTCTACTCCTAATAACAAACTGGTTGTTGTAGCTGCATTTGTGTGGTAGAAAAATCGAGTTTTCGTAAATCTTCGAATTTAGATAATTTAGAACCGAATTGTAATATGAGCCAGGATCCATTGAATCAAACTCATGAGTGTGTGTATCCCGGAGACTGATATTTAAGGATTCAAATTTTATTTTCCTAATGACTTTCGTCTGTTCACACAAACGTTCCGCACTACATACATAATCAAACAAAAGCACAGCATGATCACTCTTCCCCAGTGGTGCCAGGTATTGTATACCCTCTACTGCGGTTGCCTCAGGCGTTAAGACAAGGTCAAAGGTTGAAGGTTGGTCAAGACCCCGCCAGCGAGTTGGCTGGTTAACATGATTGTGTAGTGAAGCAATTTCTATAACCTCCTTGAATTTATGTTCAATCGAATGCAGGGAGTGCTCACCTCTTGAAAACAGATGCGGGAGATTAAAATCGCCAATGATCAGCAATTGCGTAGTCTGGCATCTTGTGATGTGTTGCAATGATTCGATGAGCTTATCATTGAATGAGGTTTCGGATGATGGCGAGCGGTAAATGATGACGATCGTACATTCATCTCCATTGACTAGTTTTACTGAACACCATATCGTATCAGGAAGGCTGAGGTCAAGATGATCGATGACGTTACACTGCGCTAAACGTTCGTGATAGTAGACTGCGACTCCACCACCAGATCTTCGATCGCCATCGCGACGCAGTAGTGACATTTTCGGAATCAAAAGCTCAGCATCAGTCATGCAGGGCTGGAACCAAATCTCTGTAACTGCAATGAAATCGGGTGAAAGTCTATCACAAAGCTCACATAGTTCAGCTAATTTGTTAGTTAAACACTGAGCATTTGTATATATGCACTTGATCGTATTTATCTTACACAATGTTGGATCGTGTACTGTAGCTATTGGTCTGACGCGCGATGAGTGTGAAACTTGTGAGCTACTTATTGCGCACTGACAGTTTGAAACAACATTTGCTTCCCTGTATGACGTATTTGGTCCGACTCGGTTTGAGCCGGACATACGACGTTTTTTGATGCATCGATTTTTTCCATTTCGGTGGAAACGCTATCATCTGCTGTCCCCAGACGAGGATGTGTTTCGATCGTGGTACTTGGTTTGAATGGACTAAGTCTAACGTCCTTCGGTAAAGCTCTTTTCGCTTTTTTCCATTCGGACTTTACAATCTCAGCCATGTCGTTATTTAAAAACGTAATCCTCAGTGGTTTCGGACCATCTCCTTTATATTTTGGCGAAAATGGCACCCGAAAAGTGTCAGTGACCACAACATTTGTAATATCAAGCGAACACGCAATGTAACGCCACTGCTTGAAGTCGTGCTCTGCGGCTTCCTGAACTGATACTTGGGAGGTATTTTCTGGTACCCCAAGTAGAACTATACTTCGCAAGACCTTTTTTCCTTATTGTTTTAAGTACCCTTTCTTTCCCACCATGGTACATCGGGATATATCCAGCACTTCGAATTGGGATCCGTCTTTATTCGGCCTACTCTGCAAACACATCTGTCGTAGCACTCGTTGGTCCAGCTCCTGTATCCCCAGTAACTGTATCAAATGACGTAAATGTTATGAAGTTGTACGATCATCTGGCCGAACGTTGGATAAGTGCTTCCATACGTGTTCTGATCGGTGGAACAAATTCGAGAGATAATTGCAGATTTGAGCCTATCTTATTGATTTATGGCAGGTTGTTTGTGAATGTAATCAGAAAACTATCTAGCAATGGAGGTTGGAAGCAATTTAACAACACAGTTGTAGCGTGTGCGTTGCGATCGAACAAGGTAAGACTTGAATAGAGCTTCGATTTTTGCAAACGAGAGACGTGGATCGTTCGTGTTGATGGCGCGTAACGTGAAATCATTGATAAAATCATCTTCCTTCTTGTGCTCGGCATTTGAGTTATGGTTTATAGCGCGTATCTTACAGGTCGAATTGAATTAAATGCGGGTTTGAGCTCACCCATTTTAGGTGGATAGTGGGGAATGAAACGTAAGGCTGCGTTTTGTCCTGTTATAACTACATACAACTTCGAATCCAAGGCACCAAAGACACAGTGGAGAGTAAGTTTATTGTAATGAATGCGTGGGTTGGCTAGGCACAAATGATATTTTACTGATAAATAATGTTGAGTGAGTTAACATACAAAAAATCAATAAAATGTGAGTGCTAACGATAAAACCATATCGATGGATTAATATTGCGCTATCATTAATCGAAAAGATATGATAATTATCAAGTCAACAAATTAACAAATTAAGATAATACAAAACATATTGCAAATAACGATATTCAAATAGCTCGAAATAGTAATCTATAATTCTTTCCAACCCGGTTAGAGTTACGCGCAAGAATTGTCCAAACGTTGCAAAACCAATTTATTCGTAATGAACAATTTTCTATGAATAGCTGTACTGAACGAATATACACAAATGCAAAATATTACCTCAACACTGAAAATCCGGGATTATTTTCAATAACAATTACGAGCGTCCTTAAGCAGACAATATTGCGCAGGTGAAAACAAGTAAAATGCGAGCCAACAAATGGCGGGAAAGATTAGAACAAAAATAAGAAGGGTGTACAAAGATGAAAACAATTTCCGGTAAAATATTTAAAAACATCAAAAATAAAAGATGTACAATTTGTTGGGAGCACAAAATAGGGCCAAATAATTAACCTTACTCAAATGTGAATATAACATTTACACATATAACTCTACATATTACTACAAACGCAGTTCGAAAATAACAATATATTTTTCCTATTATTGTACAAGTATAACAAGAACCAAGTACATAACCTACAAGTGCTTTCATTTGAGCATGCTCTCAGACAGCATCTAGTCAATCGTTTCGACTTGGCCAAATACGGCTTTATGGTGGGCGGTTTACATGAATTAAACCACTGTCGTCTATACAGAAAAACAAGATGGTAACACTGATATCATATTATGTTTATAAAGCATTGGAATATTTTTTATGTTTTAAGGACTAATTACATCAAGTAGGCAAGTAAACTTTAACATAAAATCAATCATTAGATTGTAAGGAACCAAAAAACAGAAGCCTAAACTACGCACAATACACCAAAAATGGAATGAACTCACTCAAAGACAAAAGGAGCAAATGTTCTAAGAAATATCCAGGGAAGTTTAACGATAGAGAGAAAATCCACTCACGAAGGTCCAAGAGTCGGAATCGAAAGTGCGGAATGCGCTAAAATGTTGGAAGATCCGTTAATCACAATTCCGGCAGGAAGTAATGCACGCAAACATCGCAACCACGGAAGATTACGATGTCCGAGTGTTCGAAATTATATTAACCGCCAAAAAGTATATTGTTGGCCTCCTTCGGTATATTATACAATCATAAATACGAATTAAGTTTAACTTGCCATAAAACGAAAAACCCTAAAAATACAAAGGTTGTGAGTACAAAAAACAAATAAACAGAGTAGGAGTAGTTCACTACAAAATTAATTTAATTCATCACCTTGAGGGCAGTTTTATCATTTCAACTCGACCAATTGAACTCTTCGACCGCTGATTTGATTTAATTTGGCCTTGAGTATAATAGTCGTTCAAGCAGATTTGTTCGAAGGGAAACTGTTTACTATGTGAGTTAAGTTTTTTTAAATTTGAAATCAAAATGATCGAAACTCATTTTTCGTTAGTTTGTGCAAATTCCATCTTGAAAAAAATTAAAATCAATTAGCCAATCGTTCTTTTTATCAGTACGTTTACAGTTCACTGTACAGTAACCACCCAGGCATCCATTACGCTACTCCTCATAACACTAAAAAGTCTTTTGTACATCATTAAACGTTTTACAGATTAGTTTGTCAAAAATCTGGATAGCATGAAAATCGTACACCGACTTTTGTATCTTTCAGTATCAGTATCAGTATCACAGGGCGATAGTCGACCAAGTCGAAACGAGTGCCCAGATTCTTTCGGAGGTGTGCTTGAAAACACCCACCACTACCAGGATTGGAATGCTTAAATACTGCTCCCCAATTCGTAGCCATCTCTGCTTGCCATAGGTATTCTTTTTGAGAAATATGTTTAATTTTGATGTGCATGTGTAGAAGATATTACATTTAAGTCGAATCTCTATGTAACTAGCTTCTACTATATGGATTGTTTAACTTCAATTTCAAACTACTTAATTCGAAGTTTAATGCGATTTACACAGCTTATCAGAAGCTTAGACGAAGTCAGCTTTCGAAGGCACTTATATATAGTATTTGTAAAACAAACCATGGTCTCTAAATAAACAATCATATATTACTTTTTAATAAAATATGGCTGCAAACAAATAATCACAAACTGATTCCTGGTCAAGGGCTTAAGACGTTTATTGTGGTGCTCGCATCCCTCACTTACACACCACGGATGTGCAATCGTGCAGCATTTCTTTGCTGTGCGGCTAACATCGTGCTAAATTGATTGGCCAACGGTAGTGAGCTGCATGCGAGTACACGCTGGAGTCTCACTAACATTTCTATTTCTGTTTCCCCCCTCATATCTGTCTAGGCCTGGGCAACATGACAGTATCTCAGCCCACGTGCAGTCTCTAACTGTGCGGCACTTTGCCTGGATCAGGCTTGTGCTTTCAAACATACACACCACAATCAGTTTTTGGCTGTTTACCATTTTTTGCTTAAGCGTTCAAGGAAAGTGTATGGAACAACTTATACAATTATACGTTGTTTTTATTGATTCACCGAATACATTCAAATACGGTTCCAAAGGTTTTCATAGCCGGAGGTGGCAGTGGGGATAAGCTCCGAGTGTCTACAAAATGCTACCATATGGCGCGCGTCTCAATTAGCCTCTGACAACCAAGCCCAGCATCTAGCCTGCACGAGTGGCTCCCCGAGCCCGGGGGAACTGCTTTTACCAACAGGAGAAGATGCGAGGGCGAGTGACTGGCGCCTGAAAACCAGTTTGCTTCGGGCAGATGAAGCTCGTTGGCCTGGGAGAGCTTTTTATCTAAGGGAAGGAAAACCCTGATTTCAAACCTCCGCTGCCTTGCAGGATACCCGATCGCGTGAAAGGCTTCGGGAGATAACCCAGATAAAAAAATATGAAGCAGAGTCACATGTAAGCTTAGTTGGTGCATACCACATCTTTCTGGAAACTCCCTGCTGCCTTGCAGGTCGCACTTGGTTGTAGAAAGGCTAGAGAACCTGACTCAACCAAACGCCGAGTGATGGTGGGGACGCTGATCTGTACGTGGTCAGTCGAAGAACTTTATGAAGACAATGAACTGCTTCCGAAATTTCGTAGTTTTCTTGAATCAAAATTACTAGCAGACAAAGAATTCACGTTCGAATAATACATGTTCAGATGTACATGCCTACGCTTCAACCAGCAGAAGCATTCATTCCTTAATCTATCTAAGCTTGAATATTTTTACAAACAACTATTAGCCTGCAATTTCGCATTCAGATTTGCATCTATCACCACAAGCTTATCATCTTACACTGCTTGATTAGATCGCGTGCCAAGAATTTTGCAACTTGTTCACATTCGGTTGCTTTAACATCCAGTCAACCTAGCCAGCAATGCTACAATTTCATTATGAATACTCTCAAATGTTTCACCAACTTGTTTGTATGGTCCATGTACAGCGGATGTCAAACAGCCGCTTTCCTAAAATCGTTTTGGTTACCGCACTTGAATCCGAACGGCAACAATCTAAGGGGTACCATGTTTCAATTTAGATCGAAAATAACTCCTTAAGCAGCCGTTTTTAATGGAATGTGCACGATTTAACATGGCAGTGACTGTTTATTATGAGATATACTGTCTGCTGATGAAGAACAAGTTCACATAATGATGAATAGAAAGTTTGCAATGAATCGTTTAGAGCAGATTTTTTGGTAGCGTTTTCCTTCTGAACACAGAAACTTCGTCAGATCAAGGGTTCTGCATCTAATGTGTACATGTATTACGTAAGCAGTGGGTCAGCGGACGCTGTTTGCACCTGCACAGGAAATAAACAATGTAGGGATTAACGCAAAATTTCGTAGGTGTGATCAATGGTCTTGATCATGCCTGTCTATCTGAGAGAACTCAGGATTGGTCAAGAAAATGCCATTTAAACCTGAACCCTGTTTGTACCGACACCCTTAGTCTGGCGAAGCTTCTTTGTTCAAAAGAGAAACGCTATCAAAAAACCTGTTCTATCATTCATTGCAAACTCTCTTTTCAATTTTACGCGCCCCTGATCAATCTCGAATATTTTCAAATATCTTGTTCATATAATCAAGTTTCTTTCATAGATAAACAATTTTCACACTTAAAACTTCATTGCTAAGAAAAACGTTGTCTCTTTGACATTATACAAACTTAAACTATGCATGTCGCAGTCTTTTGAATCATATGTATTTTCATATTTTTGAAACGACCTACTGAAAGCAGCAGAACCGAGTAGCAGTGGGAGCGAACTGATTTGGACTCTAAATCTGAAGTGCATTACTGGTACCATTACGTTGGTAAACGTTTATCCACCGACGCTCTCTGCGAGGCCTGCTGAAAAAGACGCTTTTCATCATAACCTTGCAACAGTCCTCAAAAACGTGCCACGAAGAAACTGTGTAGTGGTGTTGGGTGATTTCAATGATAGAGTTGGTGCAGATTACGAGTCTTGGCAAAACTGTCTCGGGAGGTTCGGTGTAGGTAAAACCGATAAAATGGACAACGCCTTTTGAAATTGTGCACACAATTCAGTCTTTCTGTCAGTAACACTTTCTTTGAAACAAAACCACAGCGTAAAGTCTCTTGGAAACATCCTCGCTCTAAGCATTGGCATCAGCTTGATCTTATTCTTTTTAGGCGCACTAATATAGGAAGCGTACTTCTCACCAGATTATATCAAAGCACAGACTGTGACACTGATCATTCACTGGTCTGTGCAAAACTGAAGCTTCCAGACACGAGATTTCACCGCACCATATTTCCTGGTAAGCCTAGGATAGACGTCACCCGTATGTGCGAACCTAATCTTGCTGCGCGATTTGCAAAAGCCTACACAGCCCACTCGAATCGGCTTCAGAAAACTGGGAATCGATAAAAAGCTGCATTAACCGAGTCGCACTTTCCACTTTCGGTCCGAAGAAAGCTCGAACGAGCAACTGGTTCGAAGCAAAAGCTTCTGAGATGACTGCTGTTTTAGATGATAAACGGTCAGCATTCTTGAGGTTCAAAGGTATGCCAACAGATGAAAACTTACGACTTTTAAGAGCAGCTAGAAATAAGGTCCAACAGACTGCAAGACGATGTGCAAATGACGATTGGACAGAAATTAGCCTTAGTATCAAAAAAGCGGCGGATAATGGATAATGGATAATTTTCACGGTATGTATGATGGGATCAAGAGAGCCATTGGTCCAAACAAACCTAAAACAGCTCCCATTAAGTCTGTATCTGGTGACCCGATTGTGGACAAAACTCAGCCTTCCATCATCACTGTTGGAAACTGTCAGCTTGAATCAGTATATCATTTCACATACCTTGGTTCAACCATTGCGGATAACCTCTCGCTAGACACGGAGATTGTTAAGCGGATTGTCACAGCAGCTGTCATTCTGTCCCGATTGAACTCTCGTGTTTGGGGTAACCGCAAGCTGACTGTAAAGACAACGATGATGGTATACAGCGCGTGCGTACTAAATGCTTTACTGTACGGCAGTGAAACCCGGACCACCCACGCAAGACACGAACGAAAGCTGAATGCTTTCCATCTAAGAAGCATCCGTCATATCTT
The DNA here is from genome assembly GCA_013407085.1 of Atriophallophorus winterbourni. Lineage (NCBI taxonomy): Eukaryota > Metazoa > Platyhelminthes > Trematoda > Plagiorchiida > Microphallidae > Atriophallophorus > Atriophallophorus winterbourni. Next base: position 61,245 of record JACCGJ010011599.1, on the reverse strand, counting down.
GAACGTATCGTGGATGGACAGAGTGACTAATACTGAAGTGCTTTCAAAAGCTCGTCTACAGAGCTTGTTCACCCTATTGCGACAGCGCCGCCTGCGGTCGCTTGGTCATGTCTACAGAATGGAAAATGGTCGTATTCCGAAAGATCTACTCTATGGTGAGTTGCAATTAGGAAGTCGACCATTTGACAGACCGCACTTGCGGTACAAAGACGTTTGCAAAAGAGATATGAAAGCTCTCGGCATTGACCCGGTGAGTTGGGAAGAACTTGCTCTTGACCGCTCACATTGGAGGCATTGTGTAAAGCGTCGTCTGCAACCTGGTGAGGAGCAGATACAGCTCTTGGCTGCTGAACGCAGATCACACCGCCGGCGTGTAACTGACGCCCTACAACAGAGTTCTGACTATCGTTGCCAGCGCTGCGGGAGAGATTGTTCCTCCCGAATCGGACTGTTTAGTCATTCCAAAAGCTGTAGAACATGAAAATTCATGCGATTGTGATGTACATCCATGGTCGACATCGACCGAAGGAGGCCATCAACATATCATTAAAATATCACACATTCTTTTCAGGCGTGCGCTTATACGTCCGTTACGTATCAAACGGATTATACTTCCTTTGGTATTAATATTTTGTGTCGTGGTTTACCTCTGGCTGCTGCCCGATCTTTTTACCTGGAAGGTTAGTTATTGCCATAAAATTGTGCTCATGTTATCCTTTTGCGTCGTTTTATTTTTTAACTTCAGCAGCTCTATGCTTTCTACATGTAATCAATGTTCAAGTACGCTTAAATGAGCAATACCGAGTAGCTAGATGGTGCTTGGGATGTCTAAATTTGTGGTGTAGAGAAAGATGTGATGTTTGTCAGAGAGATGAGAATTTCCATCGTCCGCTCCATCGTCTCACATCCCATATATCCGTCTAAGTTTGGTTTCAGTCTGTTATGGATTCCACTCAGGTAGTAAAATAGCCGGCTGGCTTGCCGAAATACCTCCACGTGGTACCAGCTGGGTGGGCTCGGTTCTCCGAGCTCAGCGAAAGGTTCGGCGGTGGTGTCTGAGGGTGTGGTGGGTTTTCGCCTGGCAAGCGTTCTCCGTATAAAAAGCCACAAAAATCCTATGATGACATCACGACGCGGCAGATGTGACTCAGCGCTTCGAAAATCACTGCCACTTGTCCTATCTAAGGGCATTGTATGGTGCACAGGCAAAAACAGCAGTCACTAACCTATCGGGTTCAACGAAAATGAAAATGTCAATGGCGCTCACTGAAGCTACAAATTCAAGCTCCGATTACTACTCTCCTCAACCCACTTCGCAAGCACACGTCATCCTCTCACCCTCTCTCCCTGATGCACTTCGGACCATCAATGCTGGACGCATTCCGTCGCAGCCAACTGTTCTTAGACAGGTGTCGATTTCCAATGCTCACCTCCGACCGCGCGTCCCTATTAGGTGCGCGAAACGGCTTACTCCGCTATGGAATCGCATCGAAGTACGTCACTATCCTAACGAACCTATACGTACACTCGATAGGGAGGGTAAGGGCGTAAGATAGCCTTTCAATGCCATTCAGCACTACTACGGGTGTAAGACAAGGCTGTCCAATCTCCCCGTTCTTGTTCAACTTTGCCATCGAGGACGTCCTCCGGAGTGCGTTCAGTAGTTTCTCCACGGGTGACGTTAAGCTCCTTCAAGGTGGGCGGGTTATGGACCTGGACTATGCTGATGATATTGCTTTACTGGGCGAAGACCCAACATTCATCCAACAAGCCTTGTATCTGATGGCAATGGAGGCGTCTAAGTTTGGGCTCTTCTTCTCGCCAAGCAAAAGTAAAGTGCTCCTTCAGGACTTGTCTGGTGAACTGCCAAATGTAGCTATAAATGATCTGATTCTCGAGCATGTTGAGCAGTTCAAATACCTAGGAAGTCTGGTTTTTGCTGGTGGTCGGATAGAGAAGGAAATCACGTCCATAATTGCTAAGGCCAGACTGGCATTCACTAAACTTAAGTGCCTCTGGAAGAGACGTGATTTGAGCTTGGGTATTAAATGAAGGATGTAGTCTACCTCGGTAATGATGGTAATGCTTTACGAGAGTGAATGTTGGACAGTTCGCGCAAAAGATATTAGGAGGCTTGAGGTCTTCGATCAACGTTGTCTGCGAAGGATTGCTCACGTTCGGTGGCAACACCACGTTTGCAACTCTGAAGTCAGGCGCCGCGTCTTAGGAAGCAACGGCACTAGCCTTCTGACAGCCATTAACCGACATCGTCTCCGCTGGTTGGGGCACGTCCTGCGCATGAAACCCGAACAGTTACCACGCGGAACGCTTTATATCCGCGCCATCGTCTCACATCACATACATCCCTCTAAGTGTGGTTTCAGTTTGTTATGGATTCCACTCGGGTAGTAAAATAGCCTTGCAAGCACTTATATCTATTCTGCTTATTATTCGAAAGAGAGAATGAACTTCATGGTAGATTTCGTCCTTTACCTCCATTCCTCACATCTTGTGGGTCCATCTGCCGAAAGTAGAAGCAAAATTTACGTATATTGTCACTTTGCTGTGAACCTTGAATCCCAGCGCATAGTCTGTCATTAATGAATATCCGGTCTAGAAGAAGAAGCCGAATAAAGCGACTTTATTCGTGTACAAGAAATTTTCAGCAGTTGAAGGAGACGTTTCCGGTATCTGACTAGCAGCCATTTGTGTCCCATCTAGACCAGCAGGTCAAGCAACACGAGCGCTCACGAGTAAAATCTTCTCCAATGAGGTAAATTAAAACTCAGGTGCCATACATAGTTAACCTCACGAGGACGGATTTTCGATGGGCAACATACGATGTTACCTTGTGTTTCCAGAGAGTTGACTAGTCCAGATTGTTATGGTTGTTGCAAGGTATGTACATTAACCGACTGAAGCTTATTCGGTGCACGCGGTCTTAGGAGAGCGTTGATAGTCGACATCTGTCTATCAGCAGTTGACCGTAATTGAATGGATTCAGCATTGCAGCTCAGAAGTGCATCTGGGACGAAGGATGAGAGGTTGACTAACGCGTACAAAAGCGTTGGATTGAGCTATAGTTCGAAAGAAAGTTACCTGGTTGATTTTCACGGTTGAACGTAGACGTGATACTACACGGCTGCATACAGTAAAGTAGACCTGGGTAACCTGGTAGTATCTTAGTCCACGTGTAGTCTATGACTGAGTGTGCACGTTGCATGGATCACGATTGTGCTTTCATACAGTAAAGTAGGAGAGCTTTCGTCTGGCGGCCCCATCCCGGCTTTACTTGCACAGGAGTGGGACGAAAAAATGTTCACATGTTTCGGTGACCGACGTAGCGGTTCGTAAGCCTATTTTCGGACTTCCTCTTGTTCACCATACAATGTATTTTAATGGATACTGATCAGTGACTTTTTATATTTCAAATCACATTCCCCCACATCATGGCGTCATCATTGCGTTTTTGGTTTTTCACTGGAAAACCGTTTCCTCGGCAAAACGCTCCACATGCTCAGACTAACGTCGAAACTCGCTGTATCCGAAGAACCGAGCCTATCCGGCTGACGTCAAGTGAAGGTGTTTCGGCTGGCCATCGTTGAAAATTGGTTTTCTCAGAATTGCTCAACTCGCCGTATCACTATTCGTTTCATATCAGCGTACTTTTACTTTTTACGGTCTAATTATTACGGAAGTTGCATTTTTCCCATCCGGCTTATTTGATTTACGCTATTGCACTCGCAGCTGATTTATCTCTCAATTTTCACAGCATCGTCCGACTTCCGTCACCTGGGAACATGAATCCCACAGCAGCTCCATGGATGTCGATTCTACCTCCAACGCAACTGCGGAAGCGCCATCATCTGTCACGCTTCCACAATTAAAACCTCCCGAGCCTACAGACGGAATGCTGATAACCGAGGAGGAAATCATCGGAGGTGAACCACGAAATGCCACATTGGTTGAAATTCGAAACCAAATACGCGAGGCAAGTGCAAGCTATTGTGAAACTAGCGTGTCCTTCGTCTATCGATCGTGCACATTTGCCATCATCATCATCATCATCATCATCACAGACAGCATTGCACCGGTAGCGCGTACTGAATGCTTAACTGGGACGCATGAATTTCTGATGTGAGCAAGAGTTGCGATTCCAAGGGTATCGGTTAATTGTTCAAATGTTCATTACGGGAAAGACAGTTTATGCAGGTGTGAGCGTGTTCCTGTACGTACAATCCGCCAAGAAAATCGGGTTTAGATGACACGCATTTGTACCACTGAAACTGTGGGCCATTATTTCCTTCTGATGGTTGGTGAGGATGGCTTTAGCTCTACTCATTCACTATATTTCATTGATTATGTAGGCATCTGTGTACTTACTCGTCTATGGGTATTTGAGCTCTTATGAGTCCCGCCCTGTCACGCTTATTTGAAAAGATTTTATTGCGTCGCGTTTATATGGTTATTAAGCTTGCGGTACTTGTTACCGGTGTATTATGTTCTCTAATAGTTACAACTGTATCCCTATTTTGTAAGCAATTAAACATCCACAAATTGAAACGCGATACATCATTTACAACGCAAATTCTCTTTTTTAATTCTTTCGTTGCTGGAACGTTTATCAAGCTCCAACTTTTATTCACAATACAGAAATATTGATCCACGTCTTGACCTTTTTCTGACGCACATTGCATAACCTGATTTTTGTTCTAAAAATTATTTTTAGAACGCATTTTTTCGTGACTGCGCTGTCTTGTGTGGTTGTTTTTTGCACACACACGGTTTCCATTTAACGCAGATTCAGTTTTCAAAGGAATTTTTGTTGCTACCGACAGTTTGTACGTTTGTCTTCATCTACGAAACAGTTCTCTTCGTGTTTTATATCAAGATCGGTTTCTCACTATGTATGGTATGAAATCGCGAGGCTGATCCGGGCAAAGTGCCGCAAAGTCAGAGACTGCATGTTGGCTAAGATACTGTCAGGTTCCCCAGGCTTAGGCATATATGATAATGTAAATAGAAATGGCAGTGAGACTCCAGCGTCTTCCCTCGTGCAGCTCACTTTCAGTGGCAATTCAGTTTACCGCGGTGTTGGCTGCACAGTTCAAAAGTACTGCACGATTGCACATCCGTACCGAATGATATTCAATACACGATTTTGAGGAGGCTCGCTGTATCCGTTTAAGACCGTTATCTCAAAGGTTCGATATTTATCTCCTGTTTCATTAACACCAAGTGGTGCTGGGGACACCGTCTTGTACCCAAATTCCCAAGACTCTTCATTAAAGCCGACTCATCCTCCAAGAAGAGATAGTGGCATAAAATTAAAAGTAAAGTAAGTAGTTTTGTTAACACCAACCGACACTTTTGATATGTTTCACCCACTGGGCAGTGTACTGCACTTGCAATCGTCGGCACGTTTTACACACAGGTGTGTTGGGGGATTCGTGTTAAGGGCATTTCCAAAAATGTGCGATCGCAGTGGGGGGTTCCACCACCGCCTTAATCTGGCGTAGAGTGAGGTAAGATTAAACATTTGAAATATGTTGGTCATCCTCGTCATCATGGACGGTATTACACCGGTAGCAAGTTGTTGTTGGCATCCTCAGGTCGATGTCGACCATGGATGTACATCACATCGTAGGTGGGACATTGAAAGTTCTAGAGCCTGTAAAAGATTAAGCACAGATACACAAGGATTTATTGCTTACACCATGAATGAAGTTTTGAAACAGCTTCCTTGCGGCGTTCAATGTCATATATTATAACATGCTTCTCTTGCCAAGCCACTTGACATCATGTGAGATTCATGAAACGATCCAAGAAGACGCCAACAGCAACACCATTGAGCTCGATGCTGTACCCTTCTCTTAGAATGAGTGTCCGCTGTGAAGTCTTCCATCTCGGACCCTAGTCGTCCTAACCGCACGGTCAGTTTAGCTGTCAATGCCTTTATCGGCTTGAGCCAAGTCAGAGTCAGGCCGTCCATACATCGACGGCATTCCGAGATAGATATATTGGTAGATGCACAGATAGATAAATGTTTTTCGCAATACATGACGTAACCAACTAATTCTATACACTTGATTTTGGGTATCTACCTCGCTACGGAAGATTCTGGGTGAGAGATTTCGATAGTATACTGTTAAATAGGATTGGTACAGTCAGCCTGTTCCTTCACTTGTACGCGCAATGCACAGATGAACAAAATATCCATATTGACACGGTTTTTCTCTCCCACAGACACATACCTTCACTCCCCACACCCACACTTCACTCTACTACTATCTCGGAGGTAGCAAGTGTTGATAAGTGGTAATTAACGTAGGTTAGCCTTCTATCTACAAGGTTAACATTTTTATGAATTGAACTCATGTTTGTCAGAACATATGGATCACTAATCTTTTCGTAATGATTGCCACACCAGCTTTTTCTCAATGCATCCCTTATTCTTCGCGCAGATGACTAAACACGCCTGGCAATCTTACGTGAAGTATGCTTGGGGTTTCAACGAATTGAAACCCGTGTCGAAGACTGGGAATCAACCGGATGTTCTGGGAACCGCGCGTCTTGGTGCGACCATTGTTGATGCGATGGACACGCTGTACATCATGGGTCTGAAAGAGGAATTCGCTCAGGCACGCAATTACGTGGCAACCGAGTTGAAGTTTGATGAGGTCAGTTTGATTTGCTCGATCTCGTTTGTTTGCATTTCTTGTTTGTTCCGTGGTTCGATTTGTTTGTTTTTATTTATTGGATTTATGTGGTCTAGGTCGAACTCTTACGTCTGGCAGTTTGTCTCCGAACGCCTTAGCTAATAGTTAGTCTTTGACTGTCTTCGCATTCCGTACTAGCCAGTTTTGCAACCCGCTTTCTACAATTCTTATGTCTCCAGTAGACCGAAAAAGTCGCAACCCATTGGCTAAATCCGTTTCAACGTTTGCGCTCACTCACCTTTGGCAATCGTTCAAAGTTTTTCTGCGACCGCTTTGAAATTGCCGCATGCTCTCCGATTGATCTACCGTGTAAATCGATAAACTTGCGTGACTCTGTGCTGATAAATCCGTCTGTTTCATATTCGCTCTTATACGCAAGCCATATTAAAACTCTCTATGTCAGAGAGACGCGTTCTTATCACGTGATTCTGTGTCATTGAACTTTTGAAACACTGCTCATAGATGTGCAAATGTGTGGTTCATCTATTATCATTGGTTCGTGATCGGATCCTGCTGTTCAACATTTTGCATACACTGAATCACCCACTTGAACACCTGTTTCATCGGCAAGAAGCAGGTGGTAGCAGATCTCACGGATATAAGTTAGACGTTCGACACTCTAGATCAAATTGTCGAAGGTTCTTCTTTGCTGTCCGAGTTTGTTTTATATGGAACGCTCTGCCCCCACATATCATTTGTGCACCAAGGCTGAACTTGACAATTATATGTTGACCAAATCCAACATCGCACCTCCGTACATTAGCTGACTTTCCATATTGACAAAACATCTTTGTAATTTTTATGCATTCCCGACATTTATAATCTGTTACGGCTGCTGTAAAGTATTTCCTTTTTAGAGCATTAAAACTTTGAATTACACTTTAAAATCAGCTCTGGCGCAGCTTTACAATTGGTCACCAGACCTTCCAAATATGGGTCTACTATTTTGCTTTTAGTATATAATAACGTGGCCATTGTCTGAAGCCCTATTTTCTCTTTGCGCAGATTTTTGCTCGCCTTTGTTAGTTTCTTTGCGTATTTGAAAGATTGTTCATCTCTCATTCTCACCACGTCAACCTCAACTCACTTTTGATGAAACTCGCATTCTTTTTGTGTGTCTCTGTTTTGCAGGTGCTTGAAATGTTTCATTTGATTGGCCACGGTTGTAAGATGTATGTTGAGTCAGGTTTTCTATTATCAGCCTACCATACGCTCTTCGGTATGATTTTGTATTAGCAATGCGACATAATCTTGGTGTCTAAACTGGGAATATAAAGATTTATGTGATACACCGGTTCATTTTGGTATTTGTATGCATTTCCCTGTGCTACACAAATTTCCTATCTGAATCTGTTCTTCTAATGTCATATTTGATTTTTCGAATTTTATATAGCGGTGTTTTCAGACTTGAAATTTGGTTTACCATCCTCGACTGTTTCAACAGTACTTGTACTTGTGTGCGACTATCTCCTCCTGGAGGATGTGTCGGCTTCAATGAAGATTCTTGGGAATTTTGGTACAAAGCGGCGTTCCCAGCACCACTCGGCGTTTCTTCGACTCAGCTTCTCTAGCCTTTGCACAACCAAGTGCGGCCTGCAAGGCAGCAGGGAGTTGCCAGAAAGAGGTGGTGTGCACCAACTAACCGTCTACCAGACTGTTCCAGGTTTTTCCTCAGGGTTTTCTCCCGAAGCCTTTCCCGCGATAAGATATCCCGCAAGGCAGCGGAGGTTTAAAATCAAGGTTTTCCTTCCCTTAGATGAAATGCCCTCCCAGGCTAACGAGCTCCATCTGTCCGAAGCAAACTGGTTTTCAGGCGCCAGTCACTCGCCCTCGCCCCTTCTGTTGGTAGAAGCAGTTCCGCCGAGTTCGGGGAGCCACTCGTGCAGGCCAGAAGCTGGACTTGGTTATCAGAGGCTATTTGAGACGCGTGCCATATGGGAGCATTTTATAAACAGTGGGAGCTTATCCCCACTGCCACCCCCGGCATTGACAACCTTTGGAACCTGTTTCAACAGTCAATTAATCTAGCCCTGGTGTCTCCGTGTTTTGAATTGAGCTCATTGAAATCGGCAGTTCTCGATGATTCTGGTTGAGTTGAATCATGGTTACTTGTTTTTGGCAAACAGCTACTCAACTCTTGACCGAGTTCTAAACTAGGGAAACGTTAATGATGATGCATCGCCTTTGGCTCATGGGAATTAAACGTTATTTTATTTAACACTAAATTGTCTTCAGCATCCCGTTCAAAGATGGCTTTCTATAAAAGAATATGTATGTTTACTGATCTTGTTGACCGTCAAAAATAGGACGGCTAGAACAGCACACTAAAATGCAACGGTACACAAAACACAATGAAAATACAGAACGAGGGAATTCCACCAGGTCTTTTTGTGCTGACAACGGAAGTCTGTCGCTCAATACATGTGAGACACGGTAATCATCACGATATTCAATAATAAGGGTGAGAAACGCGATTGCAACCATTACCCCGAAATCTCTCCCGCCATGCGGCGACTGGATCAATCCTACAACATATTTACTGCATGGGACGTCGGTCTTTGGCTAGACGCACTTACGGTACAAAGACGTGTGCAAACTGAATATGGAAGCGCTTGCCATGATACTGCGAGTTGTAGATACCTCGTTCTTGCCCGCTCATCTTGTAGACACACTGTAAAGCTTGGTCCGCGAGTTAGAGATGCTGCTCTTGACTGTTGGACGTAGATCAAGCAGACAGCGTGTAAACGCCGCTGAACTACACATTTCTGATTGTCAAATTACCTTACTGCGCTTGCGATGTACATCCGTGGTCGACCTCGGCCGAAGGAGGTAAACTGTGAGGTCGAATAGGGAGCACAGCTTGTGAATATCGATAGACGCACACACACCCAACATCATCCCTCCCTTTCCCGGAATGTGTAGTAGTTGTAAAAAATCACAGCGGCGTAGTACGGGTGTTTTCAAGGAAACGTATTGCATCAAAAATTGTAAACGCTGAAATTTACCTCCACGATGAAGATAATTGCACAATGATTGCAATCGATTGAAATATGTTTGGACCGATCGTGTATTCATAATGCAAAGAAATTTGAGTGTAATCGGTTAGAGCACTTTTTGAGTAACGTTTCACTTCTGACACAGAAGCTTCGTCAGACCATATGTGATAGTCAGGACAGGGATCATGATTAAGTAATAGTCAACCCCCCACCACTGATTTGACCTTATCACTAAACAGCCTATAGTACGCCTACACTGTGTGAGAATGACCAGGATCAGAGGTCGATTTTCCAACTAACGTGTATCCATATCAATCTAACGCAAGTGAACACGGTCAAGGTCAGTTGACTCAACGGCCCACATTCGTAAAAGTACATAACTGACGGGGCTCTAACCGATTGCACTCAAATTTCGTTGCATTGCACAATGATTATTTTCTTAGTGGTGTAGTCCAATAAATTTACAAAGACCGGTACCACTTAGTAGTGAACCGCTTCTGTTGAGTTGTGCATTCAATCTTCCGTTCTGCATAAGATGTGATTCGTCTATTTGGCTAAATTATTTCGACAGACGATTGGCAAGATTTCGTATATGTTTATTCATCTGTGTTCACCCCTTTTCTTTTTACGATAACCATTATAAATTCTCTGCTAATCCGTTCAGTGGTGATTAACCGTTCTTTTTTAATCCATCATCAACAGTGTATCATTTTCTGTTAACATGGTTCATAAGAAGTTTCATTCAGATGTGTGTGTCTTCAAGGTTCATTGCTATCGTAATCGAGTTATCCTTCTGAAGTTCACACTAGACTACTTGCCTTCACCCCAACTGGTGTATGTGTGCGTTTATTTCGTAGGATGCTTACCGTAATACGCTAACGATCGTCTATCTATTAACTGGGATATCCCACCTGTGACCGGACTTCATTTTTTCGATTATAGAACACATACATTTCCGTTTTCGAGGCGACCATTCGATTCCTTGGTGGCCTGCTGACCTCGTTCACCTTCACGCGAGATCCTGTAAGTTGTTTGTTGTGTAGCTATTTCGCATTGTGACTTCTAACACAACACAACGCTTATCATCCGCGTCGCGCTGTTCAAAGGTTTTTCTGACGAAAGCCGTCGAACTTGTTCAACGACTGATGCCAGCGTTTGATACCCCGACCAAAATACCGCGCAGCCTGGTCAATTTGCGAAAGTACGTTTCACGTGTTGTGTTCTTTCCGCGTTCAATTTAACTGCGTGTTGTTGAATTCCGTTGCTTATTCGCGCCCCATGGAAGTCAGCTGTTAGAGGTTGAACACTGAAACCACTGCGGAGGCAATCAAACATGCGAACACAGACATGTATGGACGCGGTAGCACTGTATCCACCGCCTGCGCTTAGGCTTAACATTAATCGACCGAGACTGAGCTTGCGAAGTGAGGTGGGCACAGTTTAGATTAGTTGACCTGGTTGTCCAGCAAAAGTCAATATCATGCAAGTCACCGCGGTCAAAATCGATTAAGACTTCAAAATTGCAATCCACTCATGACAATTGACCTCGTCGTGACAAGGCAATGCTGAACTGCTTCCTTGTCCATGCTAAGCCGTCTACGATCAAGCGATATGGACATGGTTTCACTTAGTTCACTACGTACATTCCCTAAGCCATCGTGGATAGAGATGTCATGGCAAGATTTTCCAATCAAGAAAGAAGTCTGTCGCGGAACTCCGATGGTTCATTCTTGTGTAATTGACCGGTGTGTATGTTTTCTTGACGTCATTTTGAGGCTTACTTTTGCCGCACTAGTATTCGCGGCCTTTAATAACAGAAACTTGGAGGCCTTGTTGGACTTCAAAACCAACTGTTGGGTAAAAGTAGCGCCTTGTGTTGAGGGTCGCCAACCTTGAGCAAGTTGCGTGTGTCTGATGGTGCTGGGAACAGATAAAACTCCTTCTTTATCATTTGCCATTTACAACCTAAACGCGTTCATATTTCCTTCGCCGAGCGTGTACGTTTGGCTCTCATGGCAACAAGCTCCAAACCGGTTGTCATAATTGTAAATTGAGCTCAATAACTGTTCCCCGTTTCGTTTCCCTTTCAGTGGCCGATATCAAATGTTCAGTTGGAGTCGAAATCGTTGTGCGATTTTAGCGGAGGCTGGCGCATTGCATATGGAGTTCAAATACCTGTCAGAGTTGACTGGGGATCTGACTTATGCAGAACTGGTCAGTTTCGTCAATCGCGTCAGAATATGTTCGTTTTTATAATACAAATTGTTCTTTTTTGTGATTTGAACCTGTCCGTCTTATTCCCTGCTTCAACCTTTTCTGTTGCAACGAGCGCCTCATTTGAGATGCACGGCCGCTTGTCTAATCTCTTCTGATTCTGTTGCATGATTCAATAGTATACATTCTCGACATATCGCTTCTCGCCTGATTAGCACATCATCGATTGTTAATGTCACGTTCTATCGGAACCTCTGATAGTCGCGATTTTGAGTGACATTGCCTGCTTGTTGGCTTCGCCTCCCTCCGAGTTTTCACGTTGACTGCATGCTTCATCTTTGAAGTAAGCGGCTAGGTGTAACATGTCCGTGTTGTGAACTGGATTCCTGTAAGCGTTCCGATCTCTATCGATTGCGATTATTTCCGGATCGCGTAACGCAGTCTTTTTATCTCGATGGATAAACCACTTTGTACATTATATTCTCACGTTACTTTCATTATTGTGTGCCATCGAATAAATCTCTTTTATTTTGTCTCAATCCACTGTTACCCGACTCGCAGCATTGCTTTACGTTATTTGGTCATATGGTAACGTTGTCAATATTGACGAACTCTTTTGTTTATCTGCGTAACAATCAAAGCTCAGGGTTCTCTGCAAATAGTCATTTGGTGTATACTGAACGGCGCGCGTATGTCCTGATTGTACCGTGTTTTGGTCGAAGCTCCAACAACGTTACTTCGGCTTTCTTATTACTTATTTTGCGCTGGGTGAAACATGTAAAATTGATATGACATGGTAGTCGTGCAGGACTGTCGACTAATAAGTTTCAACAACCACCCGATTCTACCCCCTACTCTTACACTGAGACAAGATCCAAAAGCGGCGCGATGGTTTATGTGTTCCAGTGGCTATATGTGAGCTTGATGATGATGATGATGTCATTTAGGGAACTACTATCTTGTTGGTCAGACTATTCATCCACGTGCTAGCATACGATCACGACATTTTGACGGGAATGGCTCTAGCATTGTTCACGACATGTATGATAGTGCGAATATTAATTTTGTGACAAACCAGTCACATTTTGATGATAAATCGACGACAGTCAGTCGCTGATCACTAACTACTCAACATTCCTCCGTGAAGCTATTATATCCGACATGCACACTAAAATGCTAGCTGGAGATCTCGATGCGTTTCTTTGGCGAGAAAAAACCTGATTAGTCCATGGCCCAAACTTTAGCAACATCTTTGCTCACGCGAAAATGAAACATGTTTGTGATCGATCGTGGAGCCGTATTCATAAAAGAGAATGTTTGAGCAGTTTGTTGATAACCCTTCGCTTCTTGCCTGTCTATCTTAACAATCTCAGTCCGCACCATGTCTTAGCCAGCTTAGGATTGGCCATACGATTGCCATTTAAACACGATCTCTGTTGGTATTGACAACCTCGAGCTGTCGAAGCTTCTGTGTCAGAAGCAACACAGTTGGCGCTAAAATTACATTAAGTGGATTTTCAACGTTTGAGCTTGTACGCCATTGTTGGATAAGTTTGGTTCAATCACATTTGCCCACACACATGCAGATGAGATTGGACCCATGGGATTGAAGCATATTCCATCACGATCTAGATCCGAATGCCTAGAAACAGTCGAAGAATAATGAACATTGTTTGACCTTGAAAGTGACTGTGTTGGATAAGGTTTGCACGACCGATGAATCACGTGTCCACATACATTCGGATGGAGTTTGAACAATGGTCTTGAAACGAAAACACGTATTTGCATACACTTTCACTTTAGCCCTTACAACCTCAAAGCTTGTTTAACATCTCGCCGCTATTTAAGTGCATGGGGATACTGATCATACTCCATCTGCCTAATGAGTGCAAACTGCACGAAACCGGTCGTGGTTTATGTGTCATAGAAATGTGCGCCAATATGGATTTTCGTTTAGATTGTTTTTCATTGTTCGTATCCTTAATCTTAGCTACGTGCTACACTTTGCTTAGGCATAAACAGCGGCAGTGTTCAACATGGCGTCCGCCTAACGATGATCAGCCATGGACACAAATTGACCATCTCGCTAGATGTAGAGGCTGCATTGAGGACTGTCGCTCCTTTTGGAACACCAGTGTAGATTCTGATCACGCACTTCTTCGATCGAGATTTACATTAAAATTCTCTGGTCTAAAGACACTCATCTCCAAGCGCATAGTTTTCGATAAGCTTCAGGATCCTACCATTCAGAACGCATATCGCGGCGGTTTTGTAGATAATATTCTCACTGTGGTGTCCGAAAATATCACACAGCACCGAATGCTACCGTAACGCACGATGCCGCGGAGTCGGTATGTGGCAGTCTCACCTATAGCAGAAGGTCCCACTGGATTTCCCAGACTACCCTTCTATTACTAGAAGAAAGACGAAGGATTCCTTCTGGTTTGCAATACAATGCAGAACGAATACGCGTCACACCTAATCCAAAGCGTAGCATTCGATCATATTGAGAAGGGTGGTCTCTGCAAAAACTTGAGGAAAATGGGGTAGCCAGCCATTCGGTTAACGTCCGAAAAGTGTTTCAGCTAATTCGATCTACAGGTTCTAAAAACATTGAAGTTAGCGAGGCAATCACGCAGAACGATGGTGCCTCAATCACTAACAAAGGGCGCCGCTTGTCTCGTTGGGCGGATCATTTTCATGAACAATTTACCTGGCCAGCAGCGGATGGTTCATTGTCTGGGTGTGAACCCTGGTCAGTTGATTTAAAGCCTCCGAGCGAAGCAAAAATCAAGTTCGGTATTGAGTCAATAAAAAGATTCAAGGCAGCTGGTCCTAGTGGACTGGCCCCGGTTCTGTCTGCAGCGCTACGCCAACTGTAGCGATCTTTCTTGATTTTAAGGGTGCTTTTGTCTCGGTGAATAGCAACACATTATTTAATATCGTATTACTCAATGCTGCCCCGCAGAATACGTTAACATATTTGTTCCTATAGTTCTGGGCGCGTCAGAGTATACAATAGCATGTCAGCCAACTTTCCTACATTTAGTGGGGTCCGACAAGGGTGTCCAATTTCTCCATTTTTGGTCAATTTTGTAATTGATGCTATAATGGATGTATTTTGATTTAGATTATGCCGACGATGTAGTTCTCCTCTTCGATTGCTGTGCAGATGCTCAGTCTACTTTACACCGACTATGCAGTATCGTACCATCCTTCGGTATGCGCTTTGCACCTTCCAAGTGCAAAGTTCTGTTACAGCGTATTGATCCGATCGAAACAGCGCTAAGCCTCTATAATGAGGAACTTGCAACTGTAGACTGTTTTACCTAGTTGGTAGTTGCATTACTATCAACACTTGTTTAAATAAAGAGATCTCATCTCGCATTTCCATAGCTACGGTAGCTTTTCGTAATTTTGGTCATCTCTGGCGTCAAATAGGTTTGTCTCTAAAGCTCCAGGGTAGAGTCTATAAGGCTACAGTACACGCGGTTTTATTGTACGCATGTGAAACCGGGACATTGAGAAAAGAAAAAATAAGACGTCTACCTGTTTCTGTAATCGCTGTCTGCACCATTGCTGGAGTTACTTGGTACCATCGGATACGTCACGCATCTATCCGTAATAGAATCTTTAGTAGCGGCGTAGACATCAAAAAACAACTTAACGTACACAGACTTCGCTGGTTAGGCCTCGTATTGCGAATGGAAAATGCTTTAGTCTCGGTTTGTGCATATGCCTCTCAATCTCTCGACTGATCTGTTTTAGGCCTAATGACTGTGTGTGTGGTTTCCAGACATCAAGTACACTTTTGTGGTTGCTCAAGATTTGATAACACCGCCCACTTTTTGAAATTAAACGAGACGACTTGTCGCTCAGGAAAATGATGTTCCGTTGTTGGTGTCCTTCGAGCTCGTCCACAAACTAGATGCCATCGTTAGCATGGACCTCTTGTACATTTCATGATGCTTCTGCTTTTCTTAAAGCGTTCCTGTTCTAATGGTTTCTAAAAGTTCGATCTCCTCCACAGTTGCCCCTTTTGGAAAGTGCGCTGTGCCCTGGTTCTGTAAAAGGTACCACCGACGTTAGTCGAGAAATTCGTTGCGATAGCTTAGCCGATGTAGTCATTCCATCCACATACTACCTTGTGTTGTGAAGTGCCTACCCGAAATTCTCTCAGTGGTTTGATAAAGAAAAACCATATTGCTTACAAATAAGGGCGTGGGAGTTAATGATAGAAACTGGTATACTGAACCACTTTAAGGCTGAGGAACGAGTCAGTCTTCGTGGATGGCATACTTGGGTTTGGTATGAATAACGGCTACTGGTTTTTCCTGGATGCTCATAGTGGGCAACTGGAGTGAATTACATTTTTTTCGTTGTTGTGTACCTCAATCAAGTGTGTTCATGCCTAATCTACTACAGGGTCCTAAGCTTTTTAGGCCCCACCCTTTTAGTTCGTCTCATGGTTGTATGGGTTGAGTTGACCCTTCTGTACTTGTTACTAGTATCATGCTATCCGTGATAATAAGGACATTTTCTCTGATGTTTGAAAGGCAGGCATGTCATCCTTATATCAGTCTTTACAGACGATGTGCCAACAAGTATACCATAAAGAGGGTACATGATGAAGTTCAAGTAGGTTCCATGGTTCTTGTTGAAGGCGACATACGACCCGGTTGCCAAGGCCGAAGTAGGGGGTTAGCTCAGGGTACCACACCCGTAGCCTTTGACTCAAAAGTCTTTCCGCAAGGCAGCGGTTTTTTTCTCTTCGCGAGAGCCGGTGACCATTTTGAGGGTTCTTGCGCCTCTCTTGAAGTGCCTCGGCGATTGTTCGAGTACGCCTCTCTAGCCTTTGCACGACCAGGTGCAACCTGCAAGGCAGCAGGGATTTTTCCCCAGGGTTCACTCCCGAAGCCTTTCCCGCAATAGGGTATGCCGCAAGAAGAAGAAGAAGGCTTTATTCGTTAATACAAATTTTCATCGAATCAACTTAATTTAACCACACAAGTTTTTAATGCGAATAATGAATATGACAGAAGAGTTACAGTTTAATTGGAAAATTTGAGATTGTCAGTCACATTCAATTCCAAAAAAGCTTCGATTTCCTCTACACCGGTATTAAGCGTTGTGATGGAAGTTGACGAATTGTAAAAATCCATATGCACAAGTTTTCTTTTCCATTTTTCTGACCGGCGCATCAAATCCCCCATTATTAAAAAATTGCACAGCGTTTAAAGCGTTAAAACAAAAGGGTTCCATGTTTGTTTTAAAAAAATAAAATGCGTAGACAAAGTTATTTGAGCACAGCCGATTCAAAGGCCCCGCTCAAATATATATACAGTGGAACCCACTTACAACGAACTCGCTTACAACGAATTCCCGCTTATAACGAACCACCATGATTTCCCAAATAAATTCCCTATCTGCAAGCTTATTTGCTTACAACGAACTCCGCTTATAACGAACATTTTACTCTCTCCCCAGCGATTCGTTGTAACCGGGTTCCACTGTATGAGGTTTGGAATCAAGGTTTTCCTTCTCTTAGATGGACTGCCCTCCCAGGCTGACGAGGTCCATCTGCCCGGAGCAAACTGGTTTTGAGGCGCCAGTCATCCGCCTTCGCCCCTTCTCCTGTCAGTAGAAGCAGTTTTGCCACGTGCTGGGCTTTGGTTTTCAGAGGCTGTTTGAGACTCACGCCATATGGGAGCATTTTATAGACAGTAAGAGCTCATCCCTACCGCCATCCCTGGCTGTAACAACCTTGGAACCTTATATCACCAATGGTCGTCTGGATGAGGATACACATTTCTGGGTTTTATCTGCTCTTGTTGTACAATGTTGGGCTTACTCACAATGAGGTTGTGTATAATCAGAGCTCCCTATCGATGAAGTACCTTATACAGAAGAAGAAGAGTGACTTTACATGTATACTGGGCGCCGTATGCTCACACATGACTTTTGCGGTGTTACTCTAGTACTGCTTGCAGTGTGTGTGACACTCTTTCGCTTATTTAAACATCACATCGTATACCACTACGCTTTCTCAATCACAAAGCCTGTAAACTAATTTACACCGTGTGCACTGTAGGTTGATCGCATTCGGCAATCCATAATATCCATTCCTCGCCCAAACGGTCTCTTCTACAACTATGTGGATCCAGCTCAGGCCAAATGGTGTGGAAATGTGGCCAGCCTTGGAGGGCGCGGTGATTCGTTCTATGAGTACCTGCTCAAGGAATGGATTCGGACCGACCACGCAGACACGCAAGCCTGGGCGTTGTACAACAGTTCCATGGAGGCCTTTCTCGAAAATGGTCTATTCAGGCGGAGCTACGCTGGTAATTTGTACGTGGGCACTTACGATCAGGGCACTGTGTCCAATTCCATGGATCATTTGGCTTGCTTTGTCGGTGAGTTGATGTGCTCAGCCGTTTCCTCTTAACATTCGACACTCGTTTATTGATTAAAATCGTATATGTTGCTCCCATCTCTAACGTTCATACTACATTACCAGTTTCAGGCGAGTAGCTCTCGTTATTTAGAGACAGCGAGATTAGTTCCGGCGTCCAATTGATTTTTTTCCGTTGCGCTTCTGCCTCATCAAGTGCGGTTCTGAAGATTAAAACCGCGTTTCCTTTTAATAACGCAGCTTGTTTTGCATTTGACGTCGTGTGAACCATTTTAAAACGTGATCAAACGGGTGTTTGTTACAATTATCTAGCAGTCTCTTTTCGTGATCCTCCGATCTCTATTGCATGTTGATCGAATTCTCTGGTTGTTTCGCTTCAGGCGGAATGCTCGCGCTTGGTTCACAAGACCCAAAGGATGTCTGGTTCCAACGGGCGGTTGAGATCACGCACACTTGCAATCTGAGCTACGAGAATAGTCCGAACAAATTGGGACCCGAGGTGTTCGACTTTACGAACAAAATCGAGGCGGTCTCTATCGAAACGAACAGTCGCGCGTATTTGCAGCGTCCGGAGACGGTGGAGAGTTACTTCTACCTTTGGCGGTTTACTAAAAATGAGGATTACCGGATAGCCGCTTTGAAGGTGGTTGAGGTAGGTTTTGGGGTAAAAAGTGTCCCTTTTTATGATTGATGAGTATTGCGCTCTCTCCTCTTTGGGATCACTGACGGCAATTGGACACTCGATCATTTCCCATTGTGTAACACATTGCAGTTCTATTTGTGAGCACCAGTTTCCTACAACACTTACAATTCGATGTATTGCTGAACCCCGTTTACTGACGATGTTCTTTAGGCATACCATCGTAACGAACTCGGTCGAACCTGACTCAGTTTTACGTTTTTCAATAAAATGACTGCTTGGACTTTTATTACATCTCCTGTTTGGTTGTGCGAACAGGGAGTTCCTTCTGTTAAATTGTCACACTATCGCTTGCAGTAAAATTACAAAAACAACCTGCTTTACATTTTCCGCTTGCTGGTTCTGTTTTTCGACACGTTTGCTTATCTGGTTTTCCTGCTTCTTTATCTGGTTCCATGATGATGATAATGATTCCAAAGCGATTACAACCGACTTGCAGGTAACAGTTCGTCTGTGTAAACCGGCACTGTGTGCTATTGAAACTGCTGACGATTTGCCGTAGCTATCAAGTCCCCCCTTCCCCATCTTTTAGGGTTTTCATTGTTTTCATGGTTGTATGACGGTTAAGCATCCGAAACAAGCTACCGGTGTTATGCTCTCCCTGAGGATGATGACGATTTGCCGCCTGTTTTGATCAAACCGCTAAGAAGAAAATGACTGTATCCCATTACACAAGATTCGCTTACCCGCCCTGCTGTATGCAGCAGGTAAGGCGACCCTGTTTATCGTGCGCGACCGCCGATACACTATGGAGTTGTGTTTCATAGTAATAGTCATGGTTGTATGCGAGCTGGGATACTGCCAGGTCGCCTATGCTTAGAGAGGAGAACAATTAGGGTTCTCGACCAAAGCCTTTGGCTAAATAGCCTGACCCACAAGGCAGCGGGTTAGGTTGAGACCGTGTTCGTCTGACCTCTATCCATTGACCTTCCTGGTATGAGTGACTCTGTAGGTGCTCGGAGATCACCACTCAGCATAGCTCAATGGGTCATAGAGGTACACAAACCATCGCACCACGTTAAGGTCCAGTCTCAGCGCGATGGAAGAAGAAAATGGCTGTATCCCATTACACAAGTTTCGTGTCATTCGTGTAAGCCGATTCACGTCCACCGAGTTCGACTCCATACCATCCACACAATCAAACAGACAGGTGGAAATGGCTAACAAACACGTTATCATGGTATGGGCAGATTGGAATTGTCAGTCCTATTTTCAAATCCGAAAGAGCCACATCGCGCCGTTTGATCAGCGTAGACGAAACTTCAGTCTGTACCATTTTTGTTATTAAAAAGGGTGTTTCAGTATTCATTTTAAGTTTTTCCAAGTGGCGCAGCAAACGATTTTCAATATAAAAAGTGCAGCGTGACACATCGAAAATTAGTCAAATCAACGAACCCAAAAAGAAATATGGAAGGAAAAATTAAGGTTTCCCATGGCTGCGGAGTGATGAACTTTGTGCACTTCCCTCGTTCGTCGTTCTTCACCTAATCGTCGCCACCGGACTATTGTGGACTGCTTTAAATCTGCGTTTGGCACGTTGTCCGTGAGAATTCTGCCAACTTACAACCTCCATGATATAAAATCCATTCCTCACTTTCATTTAAACATCAGTGTATAGTAAGCTCGGAGAAATTCGGTGTGATACGTGATCCGTGGGTATGTGTCAAGGCTTTAAGGGCAATATTTGCCGTTTCCGACAGGCTTGGTTAACTGTTAGGTGTATCATGAAAGAAACAGCTATCTCTATGTTATACCTCCTTCCAGTAGCCTTCTAGACCTGAAATTAACGCCGCGCATCTCGTAGGCAGCAACTTCTTCGTGTAGTGCTTGCGCTTTGGAATGTTAGTGTTCTGCGTTACCGAGTGCAATGTTTTCAAATCGGACCAGGCTTTGCGGATTTTCACGTTTAATCCAGGAAACGTTTTGTATATTTTGAGTTCAAATAAGCTGGTTGTTCGAGCTGTGACTTCTGCTAGTATGAAACACACCCTGAGCCTTAGAGATTGCTCTCAATGCTTGAAACTTGACGGAGTAAGATGAAGCCAACCTCCCGGTAGCCACGTGAATCGTGTTGTCCGTTTTCGAACATTCGCGGACCAAGAACCTCGTCTCGTCTCGCAAAACATCTTTTATAGATTTTTGGTAAACCGCCTAGTTCCTGAGCGTTTGTATTGTACAAGATGCATTGGTCCTTGTTATGATTGTTGATGTTGCGGCAGAGACAGTCGTTGCGTTCTATCAATCTATGCGTTGTTCTTAACACAACAGTCAGGAATTAGGAACAAGGACGGAATGGAGTGTTGAGCGGAAGTTCAATTGCTCAGTGAGTTCATTTCGCCGTTGACCTAGTTTGTATTTATATGACAGCAACAGAGTGAACGTGTGAGGGTACAGAGTAATCGTGAGAAAGTGTATAGTGAGACCTATGGAAGTTCGTTGTCATGGACAAGTCAGACAATTTGAAATTAGTTAACATGGGGGTTAGTAGATGACCATCTACGCTTAGGTTTTATGGTCAGCTTTGCTTTACGTTCCACGTTACTTAGTGAAAGCACTTGCCGCAGTGGTGGAAATTGTTCAATCGTTTGTTGAGTGCTTGCGCTTGCTTGGGTTAAGTAAATGTTGCTCAATTCCGAGCATATGGCCGCTTGCTTTTTTCTGAATTCGTTGCTCATTCGAATTTGTCTCAGAGCTATTACAAATAATCGGATTCAGTGGCGGTCTGGTGGTAGGTATCTTCGCGGATTCATTAATCTTGTAGCCTGCCAAGTGGTTTAAGCTTGAACTGATGCATGACAATGATTGCCGTAAGGAAGATGTCGCTCGACTCGTTCATCAAGCTTGTAGGAGTGTTTGACTTGAGGTTTAAGCACCTCATCCTAGTGTGTCCTGCCCTTTCCCATCTGTAAGATTTTAAAGGGTTGTGGTTGTATGACAGTCAACCATTCCGCGCTTATTACCGGTGTAATGATGTCCGTGGTGATAGTGAACCGAATGTAACAAGGTCATCGTCTCGCCGTTTGAATGTTGGTGGAACGTAATCTGATGTGTCCGAACGGTGGCAAATTATTCATGGAGGTATATATGCACTGAAACATGTCTTTCTCCCGGTTGTCTGTTCGATCTGATTTGTCAGTCGATTTGGTGACAAGCGGTACGCTCCTCACCAATCAGCGCTCGTTTAACCGACTCTACTCGCTGCACTTCTATGTTGACGTACCTACAATTGCCTCATCGATCTTTTATTTCGATCGCCAAATTCTACGTTACCGTTTCAGGCGTTGAAAAAGCATTGCCGCACCGAAAGCGGATATTCCGGATTGAAAGACACGTACGCTGCCTCGCCACGATTGGATGATGTGCAGCAGACTTATTTTCTCGCGGAAACCTTGAAATATTTGTACCTGATTTTCTCCGAGGACACGCTGCTTCCCTTGGATCGCTGGGTGTTCAACACCGAGGCTCATCCTTTTCCCATACATAATCATATCGATTTGGGTTCCGGCGTATGGCCCAAGTCCGCCCACACTGTACAGGGATCTCGGTAGGCTGTTGTGCTTTCAAGACGCGCAGTTTTTGCGTTTTCCCGTTGGTGCATCATTATTTCGCGGATCGGTGTCTGTGATATTTCAACCCCATTTTTGGAGTGTCTTCTCCCTAACCGCGCGGTTATTGTTCTTTTGTTAAATTCTCTTTTTTACACTTGTTCAGTTCATTATCTTTCAGCTTGGCCTGTGATTCGATTTGTTTAGTTTTCTCCTGCACGATAGAACGGTAATTTCTCTTCCGTCTTTTGAATCATTTTCAACGACATCTGTTTTGTTTTTGTATAAAGTCAGATTTTTATTAATAAGTAGTATATGACGTTCGTAAAGCAGGACGGAAGCATACTACCGGTTTCGTGATTATTGCCGCTCATCAGGTATGCGTATTCGTTACCTGAAATTCGAACGCCGTTCTGACTTTGTGCTAAACCCATTTATTTACGAATTCGAGGATAAATCCTCATTACAAAATTGAAATTTATTCCTTTGTACTGAATATCTGTCATCTCTAGATTTCTAGATGGCTTTCCAGCCTGAAGAATATTTCAATATATATATATTTGCGACGAGTTGGGAATCCATGTTCATGAAAAGAATCGCCAGAAACTGTGATATAAGCTATCTAACTTGTTCGACTTTCCGGTGGGATTACACTTATTTTCAACGGAAGTTGTTGATCTGACCCTGAAACTTATCGCCTCGTTAACTATTGCTTGTAATTGTGAAGATCATATAGTTCATATTCTCAGAAAGAATGGTCTCACGCTTTGAAACGCATGAGTTGTTTTCGACATCGCATCATGTCTTTTATTCGCATTTCTCTTCGCATATTCTCACACATTAGACGACTGGACGAATGTGTTGGATAGAGGTCATTCCATTCACGTTTGGTACTTGGCCAAATCTAAAGCGTTTGACAGAGCCAATTAAAATTCGCTTCTATAAAAATGATACATTTAAGAATCTGTGATGCATCCTCTCCTGGTTGTACGACTACCTGTTCGCTTGCCATGATTGACAAATATAATCAAACCACCAATGGAATCCGAAAAGAATCTGTGCGTAAACGATTTATTCTTAGCTCATAACATCAATAAAGGCTCTGTTCGCCAAGGATAAAAAATTTGGACAAGAGTCAGTTCTGTTTCTGATTGTGAGAAACCACAAGGGGATTTAGAAACCTAGTCAGCCTGGGCAGCTGAGAATGATGAGCTATTTACCACGCAGAAATGAACGGTGTTTCACATTGGCAAGAATAATCCTGGGACATATCGATTGGGTACTGAAACCACGGAATATAGTTTTATGAAAAGGACCATGGAATATGGATTAGTGGAAATATGAAAAGCAAAGTTCAATTTTAGCATGTATAGCGAGGGGCCAGCGGATTTTTTGGGATCCCTTTAATAATATTTGGAAGATCTTTGTTAGTATCATTACAAAAGGATAATGAAAATCAACCTTCGTCCTGCGATGGAGTAAGCAATAGAAATCTGCGTTCATTGGCTGTTATCTTTATCGCCCTATTTGATAAAATTTATCGCAGAGCGAAACATTAGGGTTGTACCTTTATAATATTTCGCCCAGTGCGACGTCTGTGTCTTTGAGACTATCCACACTATGATATTACACGATATAATTCTTATCTATATCATAGTGTCTACCGGCCGACACCCACTTGGGCACTTGTTTCAAGTGAAAAGTAACAAATTGTTACGATGACATATCTCATCTCAAATTACCGGCGCCGTTTTTCGTTTTGCATTTGATATACGTTCAAGTAGAACCGTTCGCTTTTTAAAAATACGCCGTAAATCCTCCAATATTACAAGGAAATCAAAATGACTGTCTCGTCAAATATGTTTTCATACATGCTATTTGAGAACAATTAATGATACAACGTAGCAACGTACATAGAATTACTACGCGATTTAATGAAATTCGTACCCAGGCTAATTCGGCCCGGATTAATTCTAGGGTTGGGTGCCACGAATGAGCATCCATTACAAGGGAACAGAAAAGTGTTTAAAAATCATGTTATGTGAAATTATTCGGTCACCGGTTCTTCAACAGCAAATTTTCCCTCAAAGGCAGATGTGCATGAAATTAGAGCGTAGATTGACTCGAAGAGTTTAAACAATCTGACGTTGCTGCCAAGACATATAATTGAAATGCAGTCAAGTTTAGCAAAGGGCAGAAGATGAATCTCGGCCTTTGTTTTCTCACTAAGTAAGTCATTCTATTTCAACTCAAACTATCCCATCATTTATTTGTTTCCCTGCTCTGAAATATCCAGCTGATATTCGATAATCCACTGACGGGCGTTAAAATTCAATTCAATCAATTCCATTTTAATGGTCTAAAAGCATATAGCTTTACAAAAAACCATAGAATAATCTGAGAACAACGAATAATATAACAAGCGAAAACGGGATTTAGTTGCTTACTGAGCAGTTAAAGAATCAGGTAAGATCAAAAGGGCAGAATTTTATTTTCGATTGGTGGGATGACAAAGTTGAGGCATGGTGTTAAGTTGTATAGTTTTCTTCGATGCACGGGTTTAGGGTCGAAAAGGCATCAAGACTTCTCTTGATTTAGTGAGTTTACAACAATCTGGTAGACTGTTCCAAGTAAAACAAACTCGCAGCGAGGGACCGTTAGAATAAATGTGTGAGATCTTGTCTTATGCGAGCCCCCTAGATTATGAAATCAAATGTTGCAACAAGGCAAAATTGCAGTCAAGTTTGATTGTTTTACATTCTATCAGTTTCTACCCGATGAACAAAAGCGCCTGGTCTCAAGAGTGAAAGTCCATTGACCTCATGTTCCTGCGTGAATTACAACAGTTTTACAAACATTTATTCATTCGCAAATAAGATGTGAATAAAATGCTATGTTGTATAAGACAACCGAATTTTACATTTGGTCAGATAGTAAAAACGACTGTCATGAAATTTTGTCAATAATCAACAATAGATTTGTTTAAAAAAGTAAACGGTATCAGCTAGCCCCACCTTTGTAGTTGGACTATTTAGCGCCCACAAAGACATTTTTATTGGCTGTTTTTAACGAAGGATAACGAAGATGTGTGCAAAGTGATATGTGAAATATATTCCGCGTGGGTGTGTCGTTTGAAAGAACACTGTCCATACAAAATTCCTTGCTCGAACAAACCAAAAGTATTTTCCAATTTGCCCCCTGGTGTAGTAGCAGCGAGGTTGCTCTGCACTATGCTTACTAAGAGTTATATATTACCCGAGTAGAACCCAAGTATTAATTACCCAAAATGTTTAACACTGAAAACCTATATGCTATTAGTCGCAATTGACTAACTAACCCAACACTACGCGTAGCAAGAACAAAGGCAGGCCGTTTAGACAAAGAGCTCTACAGTCTCTGACCAAAAAGCCATCAGGTTGCAGCTCGTGTGTATTTATACACTGAATCACTATGGCCGACAAAATGGACCAATCAGAATCGAGAATCATAAACTATAAGCTATAACGAGTTTTTTGAGGAAGGTGATGATAGTTCCTCAACACATCTCCTTTTGAGATTCTCAATACCGGGACTGGCGTGGATTGACCTGCAACGGTTTCACGGGTTTGCTTTTTCCGGTTGTCCAGCGACGTGGTTGCAGACTTTGGTCAGTCGATATTTCAGTCGTGAAAGATTCACTTGGTGTTGGAAGGTTGAATGTTTCATACAGAATGTCCTGTGGTATCCGGATCTCGACGACCATATCGGAGGTTGCGGATCTCAGGCGTAGCTGATTTCTGTGTCGTGCCATGACACCTATTCCAACTTTGACATCGAACATTGCACTGCCTCTGCGACGGATGATGTTACCATCGATCCACGATAGACTTGATGTTCTGTAGTGGACGGTAGTTTCTGGTTCGAAGCTTGATTGTTGATTCTGATTGAGCGGCAGTTTGGTTGGCTTAGGCAGCATAGCATTGTTCCAAGTACGTAGCTTCCTTCCCATGAGTGCTTCGGCGGGTGTTTTGCGGCTGGGCAACGTATCGTTCGGCGTAGTTCTGTAAACCAGCAGAAAACGGTACAGACTATCGACGGATGTCTCCTCCCCACGTGATTTCAGAAGAGCACGCTTGAATGTGTCGACGAAGCGTTCGGCCAAGCCATTTGACTGAGGATGGTAAGGCGGCGACCGCAGATGTGACACATTGTTCTGGCGGCATCGTTTGGCGAAAACGTCCGAGGTGAATTGCGAGGCATTATCAGACACGAGGGTTTCTGGTAATCCATGCTGACTAAACAAACGACGCAGTGTGCTGATCGTGTTGCTGGATGTTGCAGATGACATCTCGATGATTTCGGGCCATTTCGAGTAAGAATCGACCACGACGAGGTACATGACCCCGTTTATTGGACCAGCGAAATCGACATGAATTCGTTGCCACGGTTTTTCTGGCGTATGCCATGGTGCAATTGGTACACGGTTTGGCATCTTAGCTGCTTGCTGACATTGACGGCTTGACTTGACGAATAGATCAATATCTGCGCCCATACCAGGCCAATAAGCGAAACTTCGAGCGATCGCCTTCATGCGTTGAATGCCTGGGTGCCCATTGTGGAATTGTCGAAGGACACGATTGCGTAGATTCTTTGGAACAACAACGCGATCATTGAACATTAGGCACTCGTCAATAATTGAAAGCGATTCACGTCTTTAGTAGAATTGCGATAGTTCCCCAGCAGGCGTAACTTTCGGCCAACCACAGTGAGTATAGGTGATTGCTTGC
The DNA here is from genome assembly GCA_013407085.1 of Atriophallophorus winterbourni. NCBI lineage: Eukaryota > Metazoa > Platyhelminthes > Trematoda > Plagiorchiida > Microphallidae > Atriophallophorus > Atriophallophorus winterbourni. Next base: position 33,893 of record JACCGJ010011599.1, on the reverse strand, counting down.
AACAAAGTTTCGTCTGATTGCGTACATTGTTTAATGTCCTCAGCTTTGACAGGCAATCCCCGCACTGCGTCATCAAATTGTCGCTGCATAGCTTGCTCGATGGAGACGCATGCAATGACTGTATCCTCGTCTGGTTGATCTCGAACCGGGATTAGGCGGGACAGCGCGTCCGCTTGACCAAAATCTTCGGAACGGCGATATTGTATATCGAAATCGTATCCCAATAGTATGAGAGACCATCGTTGTAACCGGTTTGCAGAATGTGCTGGTATACCTTTTTTCGAGCCGAATATCGAAATCAAAGGCTTGTGGTCGGTTAGCAACGTAAAGTGACGTCCATAGATCACCTTGGGGAATCGTTTGACCACGAAGTGTTTTTGGGTCAAGTTGAAAAGATTATCAGTTGGATAGTTTCCATTTCAAACAACCGAGTTAAGCAGTGAAAGATACACAATTCAACAAAGAAAGCGTATTACTTGTGATGGTCTCAGATCAGATTACATTATCGTCAATCTAAGTCGCACAATCCATTGAAGCAGGGAATTCGTATAAGGACAATAAATATATATACAAAATAAATTAAGTCATTAGGAAGATCGACAGGTTTGTAGTTGCAAAAAATGTCATGTATTGTGTCGTTATGATGGGTAAAAGATATTCGTTTGGAAAAAATCATGTTATATAAACGGGATGTAGGGTGGAATTACTACGCATGAATATATCCAATTTGTTCCTGAAAATCCTTTGACTCGATGATTGGACAACATCTGACGGTAGGGAGTTCCATAAGAAACAAACGCGCACCGAATAGAAGAACCGACAGCAGTTCCGGTAGGAATGTGGAATATCAAATGCCAATGGGTGAGTATGTGTGGCATGGTTTGACCGGAGGCGAAATAGATGCCTCAGAAGGTGTGCCTTTGAGTTCATAATTTTTAAAGTGAAGATTAGATCAAATCGAACCCATCTGCGAAGCAGTGTATCCAAATTAAGATGCTCAAGTCGATTCTCATATGGTAGGTTGCGGTGGCAGCCAACCATTTTAGTTGCTCTGTGACAAATCCTCTCGAGAAGCTTGATGTCCTTTTGTAGCCACGGTGCCCAAACTTGCACTGAGTAATCCATCACCGGGTTAATATACCTATTTATGAGCATGGAGAATGATTCACGGGAAAATCTCCGAAAATACGCCGAAGCATACCTAGCATGCGGCTAGCTCGGTTGTACACTGCTTCGCATTGCATGCTAAACTTAAGACTTCCACTAATCCATATGCCGAGCTCTTTTTCTTTGGTTGTCTATTCCAGTTGATTTGATCCAAGGTTGTATGAGAATGGTAAATCTTTGCCTATTTGGAACATTTTACACTTTCGGAAGATGAATGGAAGTTTATTTCGTTCTGACCAGCTGTTCAATATATCCAAATCGCTTTGTAAGCGCAAATATTCCACGCTTGACGTGATTCGCATCGAAAGTTTAACATCATCCGCAAGGAGAACCATTTTGGCTGTGACAAGTTTCGGAAGGTCGTTGATGTACATCACAATCGCATGAATTTCATGTTTTACAGCTTTTGAAATGACTAAATTGTCCGATTCGGGAGGAACAATCTCTCCCACAGCGCTGGCAGTCAGAACTCCGTTGTAGGGCGTCAGTTACACACCGGCGGCGTGCTCTGCGTTCAGCAGCCAAGAGCTGTATCTGCTTCTACCTCAGCTTGCAGACGACGCTTTAAACAATGCCTCCAAAGTGAGCGGTCAAGAGCCAGTTCTTCCCAACTGGCCGGATCAATGCCAAGAGCTTTCATATATCTTTTGCAAACGTCTTTGTGCCGCAGGTGCGGTCTGCCCAATGGTCGACTTCCAAATTGCAAATCACCATAGAGTAGATCTTCCGGAATACGACAATTTTCCATTCTGCAGACATGACCAAGTAGTCGCAGGCGGCGCTGTCGCAATAGGGTGAACATGCTCCGTAGACCAGCTTTTGAAAGCACTTCAGCATTAGTCACTCTGTCCATCCACGATACGTTCAAGATACGACGGATGTTTCGTAGATGGAAAGCATTCAGCTTCCGTTCGTGTCGTGCGTGGGTGGCCCTGGTTTCACTGCCGTAAAGTAAAGCATTTAGTACGTACACGCTGTATACCATCATCTTTTTATTTACAGTCAGCTTGCGGTTACCCCAACCACGAGAGTTCAATCGGGACAGAATGACAGCTGCTCTGCCAATCCGCTTATATGGTAATATGGTATTGAACCCTTATTGTACTGTGAAGATTTTGTTGCCAATAAAATATACTCACAATTAAATCATTTATTCCTAGGGGACTTTACATTTTAGAAATCACCTTCAGTATTCTTTGAAAAGGTAATATATTATTTAACAACATTTTTGTTGAGAATATTCACCAGGAAAGGGCGAATTTTAGTTTGCGCTATTGAGTAAATGTTCCGAGAATCAAAATCGAAGAGATACAGCGATAAATTATCACAACAACAGCAGACATTATAAACCTCTGGAGTTTGTCCACATAGACCTATCTCATACTCGTACTTGTTTCTAATCTATATAAAGGACTTATTTACCAAAACAAAGGTCTTGCTCAAAATATTTTTCGCAACTGACATGAGGGGATATAGTTGATACTTTGTCTCAGGTTAACAAAATATGAGATGTAGAAAGAAGGCATTAGTTCGTCTTCTTCGATCTGCATTCTTCAATTTCTACAAAAATTGTTCGGCAGAGTTGATCGAATGTTCCGAATCTGTCACTAGGTATAACCACTTTTTTCGCAGCTCTTTAGATAACTTGTAATTTGATCCTCCTGACAAAGAAACTATTGGGCGCAATGGAATATTTTCTTTATGTATTTCGCTAATCCGTAGAATCTGGGTATAGTTGATTCTTCTTCTATTTCTTCAGGGCCGCGTTGATTTTATTTACGTGCTGTTTTGTCACGTCTTCGTTTATCCGTGTGTATGTTGTTATGTCTTGAAGTCGTTGTTCAGCTTTTTCGATATATTCAGCCTTGTTCATTACGACGATCATTCTTTCTTTGTCAGTATTAAGTATAACGATGTTCTGGTCTCAGTTGAGTTTGTTCAATGCTTTAATTTCCTGTTTAGTGAGAGAGGTATTTTCTATATTCCTGGTGAGTGCGGGTACAATTCTTTGTCGGAATTCTTCTCGCGTATCTTCTGATAAGGTATGAGATTTCAATATTGACTCCAAATTTACCACAAATTGAGTGTGATCTGCATCTTTTAAATGGAAGTTGAGGCCGCGTCCGAGAATGCGTTGTTCGTTCACAGTATGGGGTCTGGTGGATAGGTTCTTAACCCAAAGTTCCCCGCTGATAGTGTCCTGATAGGGGTCATATTGTAAATTTTGTTTTCCAGGTCACGTCGCTTGTTGGCCTTGGTTATTCAGGTCGTTATTGTGATGGTATTTTCTAACTGTTGCATCAGTTCAGGTATAATTCGGTCTTGAAAATTTTGTCTTTCAATATTAATTATTTATGCGTATTTCTTCAAGCGATTGTGTGCATCTGATTGGAGCATTTCCAGCCATTCTCGGTTTTGATGTTCCACTAGTTTCCATTCACGGAGATTGTTTCTTGGGGGTCGTCGTTGTAAGGATTTAAGGGGTCAGGTTTCTGCGTTGGCACTCGTGTAAGAAAAACAGTTTTTCATATGTTGCCGCTGTTCTTCGGATAAAGCTTTCCCAGCGTCTGGAATTTTTAAGCGTTGATCGCCCAAACTGTTCAGCAATAGAGGAAAGTATTCGTAGTTCACGGTGTGGATAGTGTTCAACTTGTGTTCGCCGTGCTTGCGTGGTTGTTGATTAACGTTGTTGGCCGTACGCAGACATGACCGGAATTCACTGATCTCAATACATATGAATCAATTTGGGCATCAGTTCGACTGAGACCGCACAAGAATATTAGGCAGAGGAAACGACCGACGGGCGAGAGAATTTCTGGAAGCGTGGCACTCAACAACAAACTCAATTAACCAGCATCTCTAATTGGCTGCAACATATGGACCAATGAGAAACCGCTCACGGAGTAGACACAACATGAAGTCGACCAATCAGCGGAAGTTATGGTGAACGGACAGACAAGTGGTATAATAACCAAACAATTCCAACTGCAACACGCTTCGAAAGACGTTTTGCTAATGATGTCATCTAGCCTGATGACGAAACGTCCATCAACAACTACGCAAGCTCGGCGAACCCAAGGTGAACACCAATGATACTGCATTTTGATCATTTTCACACTTACACATGATCCAACTAGTGAGGGAGGCGCTGCCGCGTTATAGTGAAAAATCGTTTATACTCGCTTTTGAAAGCACTTTGACATGTCTTTCTAAATCACACCAACGTGCCGTGCGGACGCATGATTTTGAGCTCCTGATTATCAGGATATATTGTTCTTAAACTTACACTTACGTGGATATATTATACGTTGTTGGACTCCTCTCGAAGTCAGCTTTCTGGATATACCACTCTCGTAGCGGTATTCGATAATACGAGCAAATTGGGATTTATCGTGATTTTTCCCATATTGGATCTACGCGTGCAACTCTGTTAATACTCCTCAAGTCTTCAAAGGGAATAACGTCATCGGAAAGATCTTATTCTTCGCCGTCGACTGGTCATACTTTCAACATCGTGCGATCAACTACCGAAGAGTATCACCGGATTAAATTCTGATTTTGCTCTTTTTCGTGAACACTGAATTTTTTGTCGCGCACACTATATTCATCATCGATCGCTCGACAGAGCCAATGCTTGTGCACAAACCACTGAACAGTGCTGCTCATAACCCTGACCGGATGACCCCAAAACGAAAACAAAGCGCACCGGGCTGCATGTGTGCTGTTTGCCGAAAGTCGGTAAGTCCTAAGGCAAAGTCTGTCACGTGTTACGATTGTTTGTCGAAAGTTCATGCTAAATGCGACAAATCGCTGACCTCGGATTTAGTATCGATTATTAATGGAGATAATTGCCCTGGTGTTTGTTATGTTTGTCTGGTTCGCAAGGCCAAATCAACACTGTCAGCCTCGGCCACGAAAACCCCTGAATATGATATCGAGACGCGTCTAAATGGAATGGAATCCAGTATACAAAAACTAAATGAACTGATAATAAACTTCATAAAGACACCGTCGTTACCCGACTAAGAGGCTACTGCCGAAGAGCCGGTAGATAATCGATCATACTCGAGCAGGCCAAAATTTGCCCAGATAACCGCGCAGATGGTGACTAAAACGGGGAGGCGTTCGTTGGAATCAGTGACTCCTCGACTTAACGGAAACGAAAAAGGACTCAAAAAAACCACTGCTACTAAAATGACTCAATCAAATTATAATACAAAATCCGCGGGTGTAAACCTTAGCGTTATATGTACAAACGTGACAGAGTCGCAGGAAACGCTGTTTGAAGCTAAGCAAAAACATGACTTAGCTGAGTGGTATAAACTCTGCAGTCAGATGAGAATGGCCGCAGTTACTCCTTCATCAATAGTTCGATTAAACCGCCACCTGAATTCTCCTCACAAGGATGATCCTCGCCTTTTAAGAATAACGCTGCAATCTGCGGAGGACGTGGAAAACGTACTCTTAAATGCTTACATTCTTAGAGGTGTTCCAGAGGCTACATGTCGTATCCATGCAGACTTACCATGGTGGGAGCGAAAGTCGTCGCAGAAATCTCGTGGAGAATGTAATCCGAGAAGTATTGTAATTCTAGGTGTTCCGGAAGATGCTGCTGACGTACCTTCTCAAGAAAAGTCTGAGCACGACCACAAACAATGGAAATATCTAGCCGAAACAATTGGTATTAAAATGCCATACTTGTGGATGCTTTTAGGATACCGCGGTCTGCCAACTATAAAGGGCAAGGTCCTAGCCCTTTAAAGCTAACCTTCTTCACAACAGAAATGACGGATACTATCAAACGTGAATGGAAAGCTAATAGAAAAAACTTACCACAAAACGTCATGTTGAGCTTGCCCAGGGTAATAGCCGAAAGCAAGCAAACGGATAGCACCGACCCACAAACGCCTAGTGATGAGGTTCAACCTGAATGTCAAGCGATAGCTCCAGACGTGAGACTAAGTGTGCCCAAGCATGTTCCCTCACTGAAACCCAGAGAACCATCGCAACCACAGCCTGATTGCAATCTTGTTATTGACAGTTCAAATGTTACCCCAAAAAACGAAAAGGGTCCGGCTCATCGCGAGTCGGACCAATAGCTACAGTACACGATTCGACATTGTGTAAGACAAATACGATCAGGTGCATATATACAAATGCTCAGTGTTTAACTAACAAATTAGCTGAACTATGTGAGCTTGTGATAGACTTTCACCCGATTTGGTTGCAGTTACAGAGACTTGGTTCCAGCCCTGCATGACTGATGCTGAGCTTTTGATTCCGAAAATGTCACTACTTCGTCGCGATCGTGATGGAAGATCCGGTGGTGGAGTTGCAGTCTACTATCACGAACGTTTAGCGCAGTGTAACGTCATCGATCATCCTGACCTCAGCCTTCCTGATACGATGTGGTGTTCAGTAAAGCTAGTCAATGGAGATGAATGTACGATCGGCATCATTTACCGCTCGCCATCATCCGAAAGCTCATACAATGATAAGCTCATCGAATCATTGCAACACATCACAAGATGCCAGACTATGCAATTGCTAATCATTGGCGATTTTGATCTCCCGCATCTGTTTTCGAGAGGTGAGCACTCCCTGCATTCGTTTGAACATAAATTCAAGGAGGTTATAGAATTTGCTTCACTACACAATCACGTTAACCAGCCAACTCGCTGGCGGGGTCTTGACCAACCTTCAACCCTTGACCTTGTCTTAACGCCTGAGGCAACCGCAGTAGAGGGTATACAATACCTGGCACCACTGGGGAAGAGTGATCATGTTGTGCTTTTGTTTGATTATGTATGTAGTGCGGAACGATTGTGTGAACAGACGAAAGTCATAAGGAAAATACAATTTGAATCCTTAAATATCAGTCTCCGGGATGCATACACTCATGAGTTTGATTCAATGGATCCTGGCTCATATTACAATTCGTTTCTAAATTATCTCAATTCGAAGATTTACGAAAACTCGATTTTTGTACCACACAAATGCAGCTACAACAACCAGTTTGTTATTCGGAGTAGAACGAAGAAATGGTTAGCTGTTAAGCGAGAGTCTTGGGTAACTCATAAGAAGTTTGGTACGGAAGAAACTTGGAAACGATTCTGTAAGATACGGAATCAAGTCACTACTCTTGTAAGAGAAGATCGCATGCAATTCCAATGGAACTTGCTTAAGAGAATGGAAAAGCATCCTAAGCTTCTCTACAAGATGGTAAATGAACGATCAAAGATCAAACCAGGTGTATTCTCTGTACCTACACCTCATGGATTGACCCACACTGCCCAAGATACCGCCGACGCTTTAGCAACGTTTTACTCATTTGTCTTCAATCCCAAGCGTTGTATACCATATCAACTTTCATCAAGTTCACCACATTTCGAATTATTAAGTGAAATGACTATCAACGAATACATGGTTGGGCGGGAACTTTGTCGACTAAACGAAAAGAAGTCCCCTGGCGCAGACAAAATTACCCCCGCCGTACTTCGCAGGTGTCGCGTTGCTTTGACTGCTCCTCTCACTCGCATATTCAATCTCAGCTTAAATGAAGGAAAAATACCACCGCAATGGAAAGCAGGGACGATAACTCCTATTTATAAAGGCGGTAGCCGTTCAGACACAGCAAACTATAGACCGGTAACGTTACTTCCGGTGATCTCCAAATTAATGGAACGCATTGTGACTGCGCGCATGAGAGAACATTTTGAAAACCAAAATATTTTGACTGCAGCACAACACGGTTTTCGAAGAGGTCGTTGCTGTTTATCAAACCTTCTTACCACGTTCGAGGATTGGACCAAGGCACTCGACGAAGGTGAGGCTGTACATGCTTGCTACATCGATATTTCCAAAGCTTTCGACAGAGTCAACCATGACATCTTAATTAAAAAGCTCGAATCCTATGGAATAACGGGAATATTGCTGAATTGGATAAGGGACTATCTTACTGATAGACACGTCCAAGTTCGCGTTGGCAGCACCTTATCTAGAAAAATAGACGTCACGAGTGGAGTTCCGCAAGGCTCGGTGCTTGGACCTCTTCTATTCTTGGTGTATATGAACGATATAGTAGAGGATATTGGATGCAACTTGATACTATTTGCCGATGATATTAAAATATGGAAACGTGTCAGGTCTGTTAATGACTGTATGGCATTACAACGGGATCTAAGCAACGTTCGTTGGTCCCAGTTAAATGAGTTACCATTTAACCCTGCGAAATGTAAAATGCTGCAGCTTGGGAAATCTCTGCACCACACGTATCAGCTTGGCACGCAAGATCTCGTCTGGACCACAGCAGAAAAAGATCTGGGTATCTGGGTTTCGTTTAACCTGAAGCCGGGACAGCATTGCCGGATGGTGTACAATAAAGCTTGCCGTATCTTGAGTCTTCTCAAAAGAATATTCCGGATTTTTACGCCCGAAACCCTACCCCGGGTAATTAACACGTATATACGTCCTGTTATGGAATATTCCATCCAAGCCTGGGCACCATGGCTGAGGAAGGATATCGAACTACTCGACAGGATTTATCATCGTGCTACAAAGTTGGTCTCCCGGTACAGAAATTTGCCTTTCACAGAGCGAATGTTAAAACTGAACCTACAAGATTTTACCCAACGGCGGATACGTAGTGACCTTATGTTGACCTTCAAAATCCTGCATTCTGTAAACCATCCCCTTAAACACTTGCTAAAGCCCAATGACCTTACTAGAACACGAACACATTCAAAGGCTTTAAGCATTCCGCATTCTCGATTGGATATACGTCGTAATTTTTCTCCGTAAGAATTTGTTTCACTTGGAACTATTTGCCTGAAGAAATCACACGATCAGAATCTGTTGAGGTTTTCGCTTCCAAACTCGATGAGTTTATGACGAACCATGCGGTATGTGAATGTCCCTATTGATTTTTGAGATATTTTATATTTTTTTATATATTTTTATATGTTCCATATACCTTGTCATCCTATGGTTATTGTTAAGCTTAATGCTTTTTCTACCATACAATTTTCTGAGTTCTGAGTTCTGAGTCTTTTTTTCCATTCATGTTGTGTTTAAAGATGCGACGGATGCTTCCCGTATGGAATGCATTCAGCTTTCGTTCGTACTATACGCTGTTGGTCGCACCCATACACTTATGCATTTACTAACTAGGCTTTCTTTGATTGCCAGGTCATTTAATAAGATTCTCAGTTTATTTCGGGAGTATTCTTGCCTCAGCACATTTACTAGATTTTCTAAACTTGAATACCGCGGAAAACCCAGAGAATCTTGAGTCGTCTTTATTGTGTGTTGTGTCGCTGTTTATTTTTTATTTAGTATGTATGCAAATTATGTTTTTTTAACGTCTAAGATATTGTTCAACAACTACGCACACGTAAAATTTAGTGAAATGCTTGTTTGCGAATAGCTGGCAACAGAGTAGCATTCAATTATCGACTATTCCACGATTATAATAAAAACCAGAGTGCTTGCTTCTGCTGATATAATTTTGCCAATATATGATGACAAATGTATACTTAAAAGAATAAAGTTGCTCTCATAGATAGGCAGGCCATGATTTAGCGGTAAATTTAATCCTCGGCATCTTGATTTTTCATATTACTCGTTAGTTGGATAGTAGTAAACCATGGATCTGCTTCACATATTCAGCGTTTACTAGCATATAGAACTATAGATTATCCATTATTTTCTAGCAAGTTTCAATAACGGATTTAAGCTTGTGAGTGTTGAGAAGATTGCAATGTATGCGATCAAAAATACGCCGATAAAGAAGAAGCGAGTTTGCGAAATTAAAAATCGATTCACATTTAGTTCGTTTCTGTTTATCTCCAACTAATTCGAATATATAACATGACTCGCATTTTTTCAAGATTTCGTTGCTGCGTGCTCGTGGATTATTAGCGTGTTGTTGTTGGCCTCCTCCTGTTGATGTTGACCATGAATGTACATAACAATCGCATGATTTTATTCGTGTTCCACAGCTCTTCGAATGACCAAACAGTCCGATTTAGGATTAACAAACTCTCCCACCACCTTAGGCAGCTTGAGGCGCTGAGCTCTACGCCAGTTGAGCCATAACTTTTAACCGGAATCTGCTGGTTCCTGTGTTATTATACATAGAAACTGAATTGAGTGTCCACTCCATTGTTCAATATAAGGTACTAACCCATGCATCAAGCGCTCCCTCTTCACGGCACGAACGGAACAGCTAGGCTAATAAGTTTGGAAAACGATGCTGTCGCAGGACTTGCTAACGGGACTCCGGCTCCGGATATTACCGTGTATGATCGAAAGTTGCTGACACACTTATGTTTTGGAATCGCATTCCGCTCCAGTTTTGCTCTAAGTGTTTGCCTGAAATGTTCCTTTGAACTTGTTCGTCGTGAAGTGGAGTGAAGATGAAAGTATTGAATGAGAGCCGCGCTTATATCACAATACTGATTGAAAAACTGATCTAAATACATAATTCATTCGAATTGTAAACACTTCATCCCAATGTTCATTCTTTATATTGCACGGGTTACGCTCGTTTTCTTCTGTATCTACCAAGCGAAATTTTACTCACCCTTCATCATTAAATTATTTTAAATATTGTGGTTAAATCTATTTTATTCGCTGAAAATAAGTTCATACAAACACAATTTTCTTCGTCTACTACTACTTAGAATTTTCTGAGTATTAACAATTAATGGCGATGAAGCAATTCATATATGTCACCAATATTCCGAAGAAACAAAGTGATCGGGAATGGTATTTGTATATCTTGCAATTAATTATTAATTAGCGTGGTGCAAAATTTAAATGAAATGAAACAGCCAGTAGTGATCCAAAGTACAATTACAACATCCATCCCAGGTTGCAACCGTTTCCTGGTTTATACACCGGCTTTTCAAACAAACGTACTAAACTTCTTAACTCTGTATCTGGTTCATTATTCGCAGAGGAATCCAGAATAGTATTGTTATAATTGTCAATGCAACCAGAATCGGGACACAACTGTCCTGTATCACTGTGTATAATTTTGTTAACATGACATCGATGTATTCAGCCATCATCAAGGTCCATTCATTCATCATAGTGTAGAAGCGCGAAGTACATTAGCGATGAGAGCTAATCACGAGCTTTCGAATGATATGCAGCACTCCACCCTCTGGCACAACATAAGAGTATCACGTGCCGAAACGTTCGACGGCGACAAATGCGAACTCGGATCATTTCGATTTTCGGATTCATTGCATTCGAACGGTTTGAACGAGACCAAATCTTCAAAATTATGAAAAGATGGTCAACGTCAGCAGGAAACGAATGACATGCAATCCGTCAATGTCGGTCAAAGAGCCCAGTGTGATGAGGACTTGAAGTGTACCGGTTGGCACGAAGTCAGCTGACAACCAGATCGAAGTAAAAACCGAGACAGTCGTGTTTGTGAATCACTATTGTGGTTGATTAAATTGCTTATATAACATAGGCGTGCGTTTTGTGCGTAATAAACGCCTTTGATCAATCGGTTTCTCATGCAATCGATTGGAATATGTTTGGGATCGATCGTGTATTCATAATGCAAATAAATTTGAGTGCAAACGGTTAGAGCAGTTTTTCGGTAACGTTTCACTTCTGACACAGAAGCTTGGTCAGACCAAGTGTGATAGTCAGGACAGGGAACATGATTAAGTAGTAGTCAACCCACCACCACTGATTTGACCTTACTGCTAAACAGCCTATAGTACGCCTACAGTGTGTCACGTCTCGTGGGAATGACCAGGATCAATGGTCGATTTTCCTACTAGTGTGTATCCACGTCAATCTGATACAAGTGAACACGGTCAAGGTCAGTTGACACAGCGGCCTACATACATAACCTACGGGGCTAAGGTTAAGCTATTTTTGACGAAAAACAAAAATCTAATTAATTAGTAGGTATAAGGTGAATAAAAACTATTCACTTTCGCATCAGTTCTGAGCGCCATATTGTGGAGATTTCTGCCCCATCCACCTTATTGACCGCCAGTCGACCTGCTTTGGCAATTTCGACCGCCTCCGCATGTAGGTGTTCGCTATACGGTTTAATATTGCGTTTCAATAATTCCACATTGTCCAGATCGACGCTGTGGCCCGTATCTAAAACGTGCTCCGCCAAGGCGGAATCACGAATAAGGGATTGATATTCCCTCGCATCCCGGGGCTGTCTCCGGACAAGCTTTCGGTGTTCTTCGATTCTAGTGTGAATTTCCCTGGAAGTCTGCCCTATGTAAACACCCGAACAGTCTTTACAGTTGATTCTGTAGATGCTGTTCGTAACGCTAGATAAAGGTGTCTTATCCTTGAGGCCCATCAGAACCGAACGGATAGTTTTCCCTTTCTTATATGTTACGCGTATAGCCGCAAGGTTCAAGATTCTACGTATCGCTTCAGATGTGCATTTTACATACGTTATACAAAGTGTATCCCGCTGATTTTTTCCGATTTTTCGGATGGGTTATTTTACCTTCATCAATTGGCGCTTTACAAAACGTTTTGGATAACCGTGGTCTATGGGCCTTTGGCTCGCTTCACGGTGCGCCTGTTCTCGTTATCTTTCGTCGCTGCACAGGTGTTCTATCTCATGTGTTGTGGGATTTTTGAGTGAACGCGAATAGCTTTGGACAGGTTGACCTCATGTGGTGAATCGGAACATAATCGAAGTACGGGCGTGCAACGCGTGACTAGCGTGGCTATTGATAGACCAATGAAACGTGGTAAGATTTTCGCCTCTCTCTCCCCAATCACTACAACACGCTTGCCGATATTATCAAATACAATTCCAGAAGTTAGCCAAAATTCATTGCCACGATGAAAGGACATTTGAGCTGATCCTAGACCCGACGGATTTCATCTTAACGAGCTTAACTTGCTCAACATTGCTGAAGCTTTTAGAGTAGTTGCATGAGTATAATTGCGGTATTTCAACAAATCGTACACGTTCGTTCACTGTAGTTGGTATACAAGGAGTAATTGTTTTTTTTACTAACAACAGCAATTCGTTTTCCTTCGCGACGGATTACTTTTTGCAGCAGGTAAAAATAAAATTTGGTTTCGCAGTGAAAAAGACTCCGGCAAATTCGAATGAGAATCAGTTATTACATGTGTTTAAAAATGGTCTACAATAACTCGCGTTGACGCCCACCTAAGCCCCTTTAGCCAATGACCATGATGTCATTTTGATGGTTGTCAAAAAACGTTGTTTGCAAGATTCGCAAGAAATAGCAGTTCAAAGAATCTCTGTGTCGATTTCCGGTCGCAGACATAAACTTTCGGCAAGAGACTTCGTCTTTCCTATTGAGAGATTTCCAGAAAGCAAATCATTTATTCATATATTCATTCATAGATTATATAGGGGTAAAAAGCTACGCTTTACAAGACCCACGAAAATGTACATCTGGTAGGATGGTAAAAAATATCAAAATATTGTTAGGGATTATTGTTAAACGTGAATAACATACTTGTCCATGTGGACATCTAGTGATTTCTTGTAAACCTCAATGGTTCCACATTGTACCATTGAGTAGGTAAACTGTTCCACAACTGCACATTGCAAACGACTTTAAACAACGTTGAAGGAACATCAACTCTACCATTCAAACATGACTCTCCATCTGGACTCAACAAAACTTCCTCATTTCTGGCAAAATATGATGGAATTTTATCCCGATTTGTGTCACGGATTAAATACTGACGACACACAGGAAGAATTGTATCAATAAAGAATTGATATTATCATCAGGATTACCAGCTGGGAGTGATCGACATGAAAGGTATTTCATGTATTTAGCACTCCAATGTTCAAGGAAATAATCATAAGTTCCCAGTGCTATCTTACATCGCAGGACCATTGCGGCAGAGCTTCTCGAACTCTAATTACAAAGCTCGCGCGATCAACGCTGACCCGGAAATCCTTACAACGACGACCTCCAATCAACAATCTCGTTCATGGAAACTAATGGATCACCAAAACCGTCAATGGTTGGAAATGCTCATTTCAGATGAACACAATCGCTTGAAGAAATAGGGAGAACTATTTAATATTGAAAGACGAAATTGTGAAGACCGAGTTAGACCTGAGCTGACGCAACGGTTAGAAAACGCCATCGCAATAACGACCCGAAAAGCCAAAGCCAACAAGCGACGTGACCTGGAAAACAAAATTCACAATATTCCCCTTTATCAGGACACTACCAGCGGGGAACTTTGGGTCAAGAACCTGTCCAACAAACCACTTACTTAGAACGAACAACGCATTCTAAACTTCGCCTCAATTTGAAAGACGATGAGCATACTCAATTTGTGGCTAATTTGGAGTCGATATTGAAGTCTCATACCTTGTCAGAAGATATGCGCGAAGAATTCAAAGTAATTCAAAGTTTTAATGGTCCAAAAAGCAAATACTTTACAGTAACCACAGATTTAAAATATAGGGAATGCATAAAAACAACACAAATGTTTTATCCATATTGAAAATCAGCACGTGTATTCAGGTGAAAGGTTGGATTTGGTCAACATATACTTTTCAAGTTCAGACTTGAACATGTTCAGATTTGTTGCGCAAATGATATGTGGGGGCACGGAGTTCCATAGAAAGCAAACTCTGACAGCAAAGAAAAACCTTCGACAATTTGATATGGAGTGTGGAATAAGTAACTTGTAGCCCTGCGATCTGCTACCACGTGCTTCTTGCCGATGAAACAGGTGTTCAAGTGGGTGATGCACTGTAGGCAGAATGTTGAACAGCATGATCAAGTCAACCCTGAGGCGACGATACGAAAAGTCGTAGAGGTTTAGAGTTGCAATCCGCTCCTCGTATGGCCTGTTGTATAGACCTGTCACCAGTTTTGTAGCGCGGTGGTATACCCGTTGCAGCAAGGTCATGTCCTTTTGTAACCATGGGAACCATGCTTGAACAGCATACTCCATTGTTGGTCTGATATAGGTGATATACGTGGTAGTATCTGCTTTGAGAAACGACCAAAGATCCTTCTGAGCAATCCTAAGCTTTGGCAGGACTTTTTGTATACAACAGAATATTGTCGTGATAACTTCAAGTTATTGCTAATCCACACGCCCAGGTCTTTTTTCTTCAGTAACCCATGAAAGTTGCTGAGATCCCAGAGAGTATGTAAATTTGAATGATTTACCGACGTTTAACATTTAACATTTTTGGATGTTGAATGGAAGGCAGTTCCACAAGGACCAATTATGAAGTGCTTCGAGATCTTTTTGGAGAATTTGGCAATCTTCTATGGTGCGTATGCTAGTCCAGACTTTGATTTCATCCGCAAATGAAATGATTTTGCTGCGTACGATTACGGGTATATCGTTCGCGTACACGACTTAGAGTATTGGCCCCAAGACTAAGCCTTGAGGTACGCCACTTGTAACTTCTACTGGGCTTGATAGAGACCCATCAACTCTAACCCTTATAACTCTATCAGTCAAGTAATCCTTTATCCAAGCCAATAGTCTGCCGCACACCCCGAGCTGCTCCAATTTTGTAGCAGTATGTTGTGGTTAACACGGTCAAAAGCTTCAGACATGTTCAAGTAAAGAGCATGGATTGGGCATCCATCGTCCACGACTCGAGTCCAATTATCAAGACTTATGAGAAGATTGGTGAGACAGGAGTGTCTTGTCCTGAATCCGTGCTGTGCGATGGAAACAAGCTTGTTTAATGAGTTTGTCAGCTACAAGTCGTTCGAGAACTTTAGAGACTACTGGCAACAATGTGACGGGTCTGTAGTTAGACCAGACAATAACGAATGTCACTTTTTTGGAGCGAAGCGGAGTGCGAAGCGAATTTTCGAAGTGCCCTAACTGCCCTTAGCAATGGCGAATAGTATCAAAGCGAATATCCGAAGCACACTTCGCAACTTCGCTTCGCTTCAAATCCCAAAGCGAAGTATTCGTTATTGTCTGAGTTAGACACATCAGATCGGTTCCCTCCTTTGTGTATCGAAGTGATTAATCCACTTTTCCAGTCATTAGCAACCGTGCTACAACTCAAGGACAGGTTGAAAAGGTCAGAGATGGGTGAGAATAGAGCATGGGTGCATTGCTTTAGGATGAATGGTGTTATTTCATCAGCACCCGGGGATTTTTTGTATTTAACCCGCTTAGCTTTACGAGGACACTCTCGGGTTTCACAACGATTTCGCGTATTGTATTCTGCTATCTGAATGCAGATATAACGTAAGAAACGCGCTCGTAAGGGTAGAACACTCTAGAGTAAAATTGAGCGAGTTCGTCAGCGGCTTCGAGAGCTGTGGATGTAGTTCTAGTCGTAGTAAGTAAAGCAGAAACGCCTGTCTTTACCCTGGCCTTTCTGTTCCCGATCTAGAAGAGGAGCTTCGGATTTCGTTCAATTTTATCCATCAGATTGATTTGATACTTTTCTTTATCCTCATGGACAACTTTAGTAACTTTTTTTTCTCAACAAACGGTAAGATTCCCAAGATTCAGGTGTTGACTGCAGTATGTGGCTTCTCCACGCACAGTTTCTCACGTTTATCAATTTTCGTGTTCGATTCCGGATCACGAATTTGAATCCTTTATTAAGTTGTTTTGAAACAGCCCGACAAAGAATTGTAACCGCGCTCACCAGGAATATAGAACATACCTCACTCAATAAACAGAAAATTGAAGCATTGAAAAAACTGAAACGAGACCGAAACCTCGTTATACTTCCTACTGACAAAGAAAGAATGACCATCGTAATGAACAAGTCAGGATATATCGAAAACGCTGAACAACTAATTCAAGACACAACAACATACAGACGGATAAACGAATACCTGACAAAACGCCACGGAAAGAAAATGAACGCGACCTTGAAGAAATAGAAGTTCATAACACAACTGAATGCAGTAGGACAAACGAGAATGAAGCCACAAGAATCCACTATACCCAGATTCTACGGATTAGCGAAAACACACAAAGAAAATATTCCATTGCACCAATAGTTTCTTTGCCAGGAGGACCAGCTTACAAGTTATCTAAATAGCTACGAATAATACTGTTATACCTAGTGACAGATTCGGAATATTCGGTCAACTCTGCCGAACAATTATTGCAGAAATTGAAGAATGTGAAGATCGAAGAGGACGAAATAATGGTTTCGTTCGAAGTAATGGCACTATTCACGTCGATCGAGAGAACACTCGCCAAGCAAACTATATCATCTTTACTCAATGAAACAGGAAAGGAATATAATGGAAATCGATTGATACACGAAAGTTTAATGCAACTGATCGAGCAGTGTCTTAAAACGCACTTCAAATTCAATGGAAATATACATGAACAAATCCGAGGAACGCCAATGGGATCACCGATTCCCAGCTTAGTTGCTGAGGCGCTTATGCAACGCTTAAAACGAATTGTCCTGCCAATAATCCGACCAAAATTATGGAACCGCTAAGTGAGCAACACCTTCGTGATTATGAAAAGAACAGAACTGGATGAATCACATCGACTACACAATTGTGTATTTACTGGAATCCAATTTACAAAGGAAACTGAAGTTGACGGCTGTTTACCGTTCCTGGATGTACAAGTGAAACGGACAAGCCTAGGAACGCTAGAGACCTGCGTCTACCGAAAAACCACACACACGGATCAAATACTGAAATTTCACAGCAAGCACCCGAACATTCACAAACGCAGTTGCGTCAGAACCCTATTCATAAGATCAGCAACCCATTTCATTACAGATGAACGGAGAAGAAAAGAAAAAGGATATCAATTCAAAGTTTTCCAGAAAAATGGATATCCAAGAAGCTTCATACTACGCAACAGGTTCAACCACCCCCAACAAAGAAACCCGGAAGTAAACAGTAGACGCACCCTGCCGTATATTCAACATATCTCCGAAATTGCAGCTCGGGTACTTCGGCCACTTGGAATCGGCATCGCGCATAAACCAGCATCAACACTTCGCAACCACGTCAACAACACGAAAGAAATAGTGGCAAAAGAAGAACAGTCGGATATCGTTTTCAAGATCAAGAGAATGCGAAAAGAACTACGTCGGACAAACACAGACATGACGGGAATTCAATGATATCAATACATGTTGATCAATTTGGGAATCAGTTCGACTGGGAACGCACAAGATTATTAGCCAGAGGAAACGACCGATGGGCGAGAGAATTCCTGGAATCGAGGCACTTAACGACAAACTCAATTAACCAGCATCTCCAATTGGCTGCAACATATGGACCAATGAGAAACCGCTCACGGAGAAGACATAACATGAACTCGACGAATCCGCGGTAGTGATGGTGAACGGACAGACAAGCCGTATAATAACCAAATAATTTCAACTGCAAGACGTTTTTCTGATGATGTCATCTAGCCTGATGACGAAGCCTCCAACAACTACTACGCAAGCTCGCCGAACACAAGTTGAACACCAAGCACACACTGAGGTACGAATATTTTCTATTTCTGTCAAGTGGCATCATTCAACGGGCAGTAGAAATCAGAAAGTCGTCCTTTGGGCAGGCCACACTTGTATTAGACAGTTGTTTATAAATGCGACATGTAATGGCTTGACATTGAACCTGCGAGTTAAAAAGAACTTGCTCTTGAGAAGAAGAAGAAGAAGAAGAAGAGAAGAGAATGACTTTATTCGTGTACACGAATTTTCAGCAATACATTAATTTCTCCACAAAATACAAATATGATAAAATGTATAAAGTGCAGCACAATGAAATGATACTTGAGCTAATATAGTGTCAGGTTACCATAGGCTAGATAAATGTCAGGCGAATTAGAAAAATAAAAATTGGAGAATAACTAAACGAAAAGAAGTCCCCTGGCGCAGACAAAATTACCCCCGCCGTACTTCGCAGGTGTCGCGTCGCTTTGACTGCTCCTCTCACTCGCATATTCAATCTAAGCTTAAATGAAGGAAAAATACCACCGCAATGGAAAGCAGGGATGATAACTCCTATTTATAAAGGCGGTAGCCGTTCAGACACAGCAAACTATAGACCGGTAACGTTACTTCCGGTGATCTCCAAATTAATGGAACGCATTGTGACTGCGCGCATGAGAGAACATTTTGAAAACCAAAATATTTTGACTGAAGCACAACACGGTTTTCGAAGAGGTCGTTGCTGCTTATCTAACCTTCTTACCACGTTCGAGGATTGGACCAAGGCACTCGACGAAGGTGAGGCTGTACATGCTTGCTACATCGATATTTTCTAAGCTTTTGACAGAGTCAACCATGACATCTTAATTAAAAAGCTCGAATCCTATGGAATAACGGGAATATTGCTGAATTGGATAAGGGACCATCTTACTGATAGACACGTCCAAATTCGCGTTGGCAGCACCTTATCTAGAAAAATAGACGTCACGAGTGGAGTTCCGCAAGGCTCGGTGCTTGGACCTCTTCTATTCTTTGTGTATATCAACGATATAGTAGAGGATATTGGATGCAACTTGATACTATTTGCCGATGATATTAAAATATGGAAACGTGTCAGGTCTGTTAATGACTGTATGGCATTACAACGGGATCTAAGCATCTTATTTCGTTGGTCACAGTTAAATGAGTTACCATTTAACCCTGCGAAATGTAAAATGCTGCAGCTTGGGAAATCTCTGCACCACACGTATCAGCTTGGCACGCAAGATCTCGTCTGGACAACAGCAGAAAAAGATCTGGGTATCTGGGTGTCGTTTAACCTGAAGCCTGGACAGCATTGCCGGATGGTGTACAATAAAGCTTGCCGTATCTTGAGTCTTCTCAAAAGAATATTCCGGAATTTTACGCCCGAAACCCTACCCCGGGTAATTAACACGTATATACGTCCTGTTATGGAATATTCCATCCAAGCCTGGGCACCATTACTGAGGAACCATATCGAACTACTCGACAGGATTTATCATCGTGCTACAAAGTTGGTCTCCCGGTACAGAAATTTGCCTTTCACAAAGCGAATGTTAAAACTGAACCTACAAGATTTTACCCAACGGCGGATACGTAGTGACCTTATGTTGACCTTCAAAATCCTGCATTCTGTAAACCATCCCCTTAAACACTTGCTAAAGCCCAATGACCTTCCTAGAACACGAACACATTCAAAGGCTTTAAGCATTCCGCATTCTCGATTGGATATACGTCGTAATTTCTTCTCCGTAAGAATTTGTTTCACTTGGAACTATTTGCCTGAAGAAATCACACGATCAGAATCTGTTGAGGTTTTCGCTTCCAAACTCGATGAGTTTATGACGAACCATGCGGTATGCGAATGTCCCTATTGATTTTTGAGATATTTTATATTTTTTATTATATTTTTATATGTTCCATATACCTTGTCATCCTATGGTTATTGTTAAGCTTAATGCTTTTTTTACCATACAATTTTCTGAGTTTTCTGAGTTCTGAGTTCTGAGTCATTTAAAAATTATCAAGCGCTTCTTTAACTCCATAACAGCTTTCGACTGACCAACCATGTATCGAGCCAAGTATGGAACAAAAGAGATTCTAAATTTGTTAGTTCTCGAATAGGGAATAACATAGTAACTTCGGGTGGAGAAAAAAGATTCACAAGAAGCAAGGCTTTTGTTCAGCACTTTCTTTAGAGACACTGTTTAATGCGTCAGCTCCAAGTTGGGGGAGAATAGCTGCGTGACTTAGAGCTCCCCTACAGCCTACAAATCCTGCCGATCATCAGAGTATTACCGATCACTGTGATCAGAGGAGGAATTTTACCCTCGGAAATCGGAAAGTTTAGTTATGTGAAAGTGAACATGAAATCGTTATGCGCTTGCGATATACATTCAATGTAGATATCTAAAGTTGAAGGCCAACAACAACAATAATAATAATTAATGCATACCTTCGGATGTGTACATGATATACCATCTGCTGTAAAGCTATTTCTGCTACAAAGCGTTCATAACAGGATTTGGAGAAATATTTTACCAACATTTGCCTTACACACATATGGGAGGCTGAGCAATATAGTCAGCGGTTAAACAAATGATTTTTATGTTGTTTTAGATTGTTATGATGTCGAACAATCGCAACAATTCTGACAAAATATTTGCTGTCTATTCTATCAAAGGTAATTCAAGGTTTTTAATGGTCTAAAAAGCAACAAGCTTAACAACAACCATAGGATGTTAAAATTGAAATCTAACTGTATTAACAATATAAAGAAGTATATTAAACAGTATATAAGTGTTCTGGAAAAGAATAATGCAATAAAAATTCGTCTAATTTCGTTTTAAATTCATGCAAGCTAGTGGCGTGAGCAACGGTTGAAGGTAAATTGTTACAAGTAAAACAGACACGGACAGAGTAAAAACACCTTCTACAGTTCAGGCGGGAATGGGGTACGACCAACACATTTCCAGGGGTCCGATAATTTCTCGTATCCCTTCGCGTGAATAAATCCTGTGAGGGACGGTTCGGAGTATGGAATGTTTCGTAAAGTAAGATAAGATTTTCTCTGATTCGTCGATAGGGAAAGTCGAACAGATTCAGTTGAGCTATCCTTTCTTTATATAGTTTGTTTCGGATGCTGAGAATTAGTTTTGTTGAGCGATGATAGATTCGCTGCATAAGTTCCACATCCCAATTGAGCCTGAACACCGTATTCTATGACTGGTATCAAGTATGTATTCATGATCCTTGGGAATATCTTGGGCGAAAATCTCCCAAATACCTGTTTGAGTAGATTTAGAATACGTGTTGCTTTTTTAAAGGCACAGGTAGTTTGAAGTGATATTTTTAAACTGGAGCATATCCAGACACCCAAATCTTTTTCTTCACTGCAATTTTCAAGGACATGCGAACCTATGTGATATGTGATTTGTTTACTTTGTTCCGCAGTAAACGGAATGATTCCCAGGTCTCGGATGATTGGTTTTGCCGATGGTGTCGTCAAGCAATGTTTCGTACCGTTAACCACTTACGAGTTCGGCTTCTTAAATTAAATTCAAAGTTTTTTCTTGAGTTCCTGAGGACAAATTCGGAGCTCACTTCGATTGAACTTTTGAGATTAGTTATTAGCCATATCCAAAACTCATGTACGTTGCTGGTTTCCTAATCCGATAATTGTTCTAAGTTCATGGCGAGATATTATGCGCGAAAATGAAACTAGGATAAATCATATGAAGCTCCGATATCCCAGGCCACACGGTCTCATGATCAATGATCTCAATATTTTCGCTTATCGTTAGAACAAAGGATATTTGTAGAGAGGAGAACTAGATTAATGAAAAAACACAATTATGATATTTAAGACCTATCGCACCTTGATTCCATGCTGACAATTTATTCTGATATAAAAACATACCGTCAAATCTTGCGCAGATTGTAAGGTCACATTCTTATTTCAGGTGAATTTCAAGAGAGTTTTAAGAAAAGCAACACTTCATTCATGAGTGCCTGGACTTTTGCGTGTGTGCGCAAAATAAGCTCATTTTCACGTTTGTTAGATTCTTTAGTTGCCTTTTACGAAGTGAAGTTTTCGGAAGCTACCATCAGTGCAAAACTCGAAACCAGTTGATCTATTGGATTAACCACGCTCCGTAGCTTTTTTTTCATTTTCAATAGAGAATTTAACGGGTCGTTCTCTCCGTTTTCCGCATACCGTACATAAATTAGTTCAGATGGTTGGTCAACCGACGAAGCCTACAATTCAGCATTACCAGCAAATATACGCTTAGCATCTACCAGATACCGCGGCAGACTTCTTCTGATCGGAGACTTCAATCTGCCGAACTTTAAGAAAATTCAGTTCATCCAGAAAATTCCTTAAATGCTTTATATCAACAGTTGCTGGAAGAAATTCCACTTTACAACCATATTTTCATCAATACTCGATTTCGTGGTACTGATACGCCGTCTATCTTGGACTTGATACTGATAAATGAAGAGCACGTGATTGAAAGTCTCACTTATGAAGCTCCGTTAGGACTCAGTGACCACTTAGTTATTACGTTTGACGTCCCCCTTATTCGTATTGAAATTCTGTGTTTAAACTATTTTGATTAACTGAAAATTCGTTTTAACGAATAAAGTTCTTTTCTTCTTCTTCTTCTTCATATTTGCCAGTCAATCAGAACATCAACAAGGTGATTAGAAAAATTGACTTTTTCCAACTTAAAACTACTCTTAAGAACGACACAGGCCCGGGTCTTAAGTCCGACAACGTGCACGATCAGTGGCAGTGGATGATAAACGAACTCAAATTTGCCATTGGTATGCACTCTCATCTTGTTCCAAAGGTGCAAAAAATGGATATACATTTAAGCTGAGAAGCCGAACACGAAAACGGTTGACCTTGCGAAATGCTGCATGTCGGGCTCATCGACATGATAACACTGTTCATAGTTGGGAGACATTCCGTTTGCTGAATATTGACGACATGCCGTGCGGTCACATTATTTTGAGCTCCTGATTATCAAGATATAATGTTCTTACACTTACACTTACGTGGATATATTATACGTTGTTGGACTCCCCTCGAAGTCAGCTTTCTGGATATACCACTCTCGTATTCGATAATACGAGCAAATTAGAATTTATCGTGATTTTCCCATATTGGATCTACGCGTGAAACTCTGTTAATACTCTTCAAGTCCTCAAAGGGATTAACGTCATCGGAAAGATCTTATTCTTCGCCGTCGGCTGGTCATACATTCAACATCCTGCGATCAACTACTGAAGAGTATCACCAGATTAAATTATGATTTTGCACTTTTTCGTGAATACTGAATTTTTTGTCGCACACACTATATTCATCATCGATCGCTCGACAGAGCCAATGCTTGTGCACAATCCACTGAACAGTGCTGCTCATAACTCTGACCGGATGACCCCGAAACGAAAACAAAGCGCACCGGGCTGCATGTGTGCGGTTTGCCGAAAGTCGGTAAGTCCTAAGGCAAAGTCGGTCACGTGTTACGATAGTTTGTCGAAAGTTCATGCTAAATGCGACAAATCGCTGACCTCGGATTTAGTATGGATTATTAATGGAGATAATTGCCCTGGTGTTTGTTATGTTTGTCTGGTTTGCAAGGCCAAATCAACAAAGTCAGCCTCGGCGACGAAAACCCCTGAATATGATATTGAGACGCGTCTAAATGGAATGGAATCCAGTATACAAAAAATAAATGAACTGATAATAAACGTCATAAAGACACCGTCGTTACCCGACTTAGAGGTTACTGCGAAGAGCCAGTAGATAATCCATCATACTCGAGCAGGCCAACATTTGCCCAGATGGTGACTAAAACGGGGAAGCGTTCGTTGGGATCAGTGACTCCTCGACTTAACGGAAACGAAAAAGGACTCAGAAAAACCACTACTACTAAAATGACTGACTCACATTATAAAACAAAATCTGCTGGTGTAAACCTTAGCGTTATATGTACAAACGTGACCGAGTCGCAGGAAACGCTGTTTGAAGCTAAGCAAAAACATGACTTAGCTGAGTGGTATAAACTCTGCAGTCAGATGAGATTGGCCGCAGTTACTCCCTCATCAATAGTTCGATTAAACTGCCACCTGAATTCTCCTCACAAGGATGATCTTCGCCTTTTTAGAATAACGCTGCAATCTACGGAGGACGTGGAAAACGTACTCTTAAATGCTTACATTCTTGGAGGTATTCCAGAGACTACATGTCGTATCCATGCAGACTTACCATGGTGGGAGCGAAAGTCGTCGCAGAAATCTCGTGAAGAATGTAATCCGAGAAGTATTGTAATTCTAGGTGTTCCGGAAGATGCTGCTGACGTACCTTCTCAATAAAAGTCTGAGCACGACCACAAACAGTGGAAATATCTAGCCGAGACAATTGGTATTAAAAATGCCATACTTATGGATGCTTTTAGGATACCACGGTCTGCCAACTATAAAGGGTAAGGTCCTAGCCCTTTAAAGCTAACCTTCTTCACAACCTATCAAACTTTAATGGAAAGCTAATAGAAAAAACCTACCACAAAACGTCAAGCTGAGCTTGCCCAAGGTAATAGCCGGACGCAAGTTAACGGATAGTACCGACCCACAAACGGCTAGTGATGAGGTTCAACCTGAATGTCATGCGATAGTTCCAAAAAACTTGAGCATTCCGAATCTAACCGAGTCGGCCCTCTGATAAATTTTCATGATTTGAACACCACAAACTTTATAAGATGTTTATATACAAATGCACAAAACCTTCCGAACAAATTAGCTGAGCTAACCGATATATGTTCGCGCTACCCAAATGACATTATCGCAATTACAGAAACATGGTATTCTTCCCAATTGATTGAACCGGAGATATCAATTCCAAATATAAATTTGATAAGGAACGATCGAGAGAGAAGCGGTGGTGGTGTTGCTTTTTATTACCATAATCGACTCCAGTGCCATCCAATAGACAAGACAGAATTCACGCTCGAGGATACAATTTGGTGCACTTTAACACTGATGTCTGGTGAAGTTTGCATTATTGGTGTGGTCTACCGGTCCCCTTCATCTACGGAATCGTACAACGGAAGGTTGATCCAAGTGCTTCAGCGCTTGACTCGCACACAGCAAGCAACGATACTTAATATGGGTGATTTTAATCTGTCCACCCTTTATCTCAGTGACGATCTTTCCCCACAAACGCCAGAATACCGATTTAGAGAGGTACTATATTCAATCCCGTTATACAACCATGTTCACGAATGCACCCGGAGGAGAGGTTCTGACCGCCCCTCTGTCTTGGATTTGGTGTTAACATCAGAGGAACATTCTATCGAAGCGATCGAATTCCAGGCTCCACTGGGTCTTAGCGACCATTCAGTGCTTGTGTTCGACTATGTTTGCAGTACTCAGCAATCGCTTACTCCGAATGCGGTGGTTCGACGGGTAGATAAATTGGCCCTGAGTAAATCGCTCATGCAGATTCCGCATTTTCAGACGGACAATATAACCGCTGACTCGCAATATAACGAGCTTGTAGGTTTTCTGAAAATGAAGATAGACGAGAACTCGCAGATCGTTCAGAAAAGGTGCGTCGATGAACTTCGTTTTGTTGTCCGCAGCAGAACAAAAAAGTGGATAGCACTGAAGCGAGCAGCGTGGGTGCAGCATAAAGCCAACACTACTTCTACTTCTTGGTAACATTTCCGTATGTTATGCAACAAAGTGCCTGCGCTTATTCGAGAGGATAAGAAAGCGCACCAATTGATGCTTCTGTCGAAAATCGAACGCAACCCTAAGTTATTATACAAAATCATGAACGCGAAAGCAAAATTCAAACCAGGTACTTTTCCCATACAGAATGGCGAAAAACTCACTGAAACAGCGTTGGAAACCGCAAATGCTCTGGCAATTTACTACTCTAATGTGTTCATGCCAAAGGTTTTAATGGAACGTTCTGAGTATTCAATTGAAACAGGAATCGAAACGTTGCGCGATATTTCGATAAATCCAATGATTGTTGCAAGTCATTTGCTCAAACTAAATGTAAGAAAATCCCGAGGAGCGGATGGCATCACACCGGATGTGACTAGAACACGGTGCCTCACTTCAACGTGTATATATATATATATATATATATATATAATATATATATATATATATATATATATATATATATATTTATATAATATATATCTTATATATTAATATATAATCTATAATATATATGGCACCATGGGGAACAAAGGGACTTGGGTGTGTTAATAGTCAACACCCTAGGGCATGTCGAGCCACTGCAACTACGTCTATCGCAAAACATCACAGAAATTGCCACTCCTAAAGAGAATTTTCGGTAGGTTCTCAAAACAGACAATTCCCTGTATTATAAATCCGTACATCAGACCCACGATGGAATATGCAGTTCAAGCATGGTTGCCATGGCTTAAAAAAGATGTTGCGACTTTGCAACGAATATATCATCAAGCTACCAAACTTGTCCCTGGACTCAACCGGAAACCCTACAATGAGCGAATCGAAACACTAAATTTATTTGTTTATCCACGTCGTCGCCTCCGAGGAGATTTGATTCTGGTTAACAATATTTTGAATACCGAAAATCACCCTCTACAATGCTTATTGAATCTACAGAGCTCGCATAATACAAGAGCTCACACATTTACTCTAACTGTCCCTCACTCGAGACTCGACTGCAGACGACATTTTTTGCCGTGCGAGTTTGTTTTTACTTGGAACAATCTGCCAGATAATGTTTTGTAAACTCACGAACCAGCCAACGTTCAACATAAGCCTCGATGGCCTTTTTGACTCTAACCCGTGCATCGAACGAAACTATACATCTTAACACCATGCACCTCACATTTTTGTCATATTATTCTGTGAGTTTTTGTAAAGCTATATGCTTTTTAGACCATTAAAAATGAATTAATTTAATAAACTGATTTTTTAAACACTTTGTATGTTTACTGGTAATGGATGCTGATTCGTGGCACCCAACCCTAAAATTAATCCAGGCCGAATTAGCCTGAGTACGAATTTCATTAATTCGCGTAGTAATTCCATGTACGTTGCTACGTTGTATCATTAATTGTTCTCAAATAGCATGCATGAAAACATATTTGACGAGACAGTCATTTTGCTTTCCTGTTAAAATACAAGAATTCAAGGCGTATTTTTAAAAGCGAACGGATTCACTCGAACTTAGATCAAATGCACAACGAAAAAACACCGCCGATAATCAGGAGATAAGGTATGTCATCGTAACAGTTTCCTAATTTTCATTTGAAACAAGTGTCTAAGTGGGTGTCGGCTGGTAGACACTATGATATAGATAAGAATTATATCGTGTAATATCATACTGTGGATTGTCTCAAAGACTCAGACGTCGCACT
Organism: Atriophallophorus winterbourni; assembly: GCA_013407085.1. Taxonomy (NCBI): domain Eukaryota; kingdom Metazoa; phylum Platyhelminthes; class Trematoda; order Plagiorchiida; family Microphallidae; genus Atriophallophorus; species Atriophallophorus winterbourni. The sequence continues at coordinate 5,849 of JACCGJ010011599.1, read as the reverse complement.
GGGCGAAATATTATGAAGGCACATCACTAATGTTTTCGCTCTGTGATAAATTTTATCAAATAGGATAATAAAGATAACAGCCAACGAACGCAGAGGCCTATTTTTTACTAAACCGCAGGACGAAGGTTGACTTTCATCATCCTTTTGTAAGGATACTGGCGAGAATCTTCCAAACATTATTCGAGGGATCCCTAAAAATCTGCTAGTCGCTCGTTATACATTCTAAAATTGAACTATGCTTTTCATAATTCCACTAATCCATATTTACAAGGTCCTTTATACAAAACTATATCCCGTGGTTTCAGTACCCAATCGATATGTCCCAGGAATATTCTTGCCAATGTGAAACACCGTTCATTTCTGCGTGGTAAATAGCTTATCATTCTCAGCTGCCCGGGCTGACTAGGTTTCTAAATCCCCTTGCGGTTTCTCACAATCAGAAACAAAACTGACTCTTGTCCAAATTATTCATCCCTCGCGAACAGAGCATTTATTAATGTAGTTATTAATGAGTTAAGAGCAAATGGTTTATGCATAGGACAAAAAGAAGCGGTCTTAGCACAGATTCTTTTAGGATTCCTTTGGTGGTTTGATTATATTTGTCAATCATGGCATGCGAACAGGTAGTCGTACAACCAGGAGAGGATGCATCACAGATTCTTAAATGTATCATTTTTATAGAAGCGAATTTTAATTGGTTCTTCAGGCTGGAAAGCCATCTAGAAATCTAGAGATGACAGATATTCAGTACAATGGAATAAATTTCAATTTTCTAATGAGGATTTATCCTCGAATTCGCAAATAAATGGGTTTAGCACAAAGTCAGAACGGTGTTCGAATGTCAGGTCACGGATACGCATAACTGATGAGCGGCAATAACCGCGAAACCGGTATTCGAACGTCATATACTACTTCTTAATAAAAATCTGACTTTACACAAAAACAAAACGAATGTCGTTGAAAATGATTTAAAGGACGGAATCGAAATTACCGTTCTATTGCGCCGCAGAAAAGTGAGCAAATCGAATCACAGGCCAAGCTGAAAGACAGTGGACTGAACAAGTGTAAAAAATGAATTAAAAAAAGAACAATAACCGTGCGGTTAGGGCCATACGCCGGAACCCAATTCGATATGATTATGTATGGGAAAAGGATGAGCCTCGGTGTTGAACACCCAACGATCCAAGGGAAGCAGCGTGTCCTCGGAGAAAATCAGGTACAAATATTTCAAGGTTTCCGCGAGAAAATAAGACTGCTGCACATCATCCAATTGTGGCGAGGCAGCGTACGTGTTCTTCAATCCGGAAAATCCCCCGTCGGTGCGGCAATGCTTTTTCAACGCCTGAAACGGTAACGAGGAGATCGAAATAAGAGATCAATGAGGCAATTGTAAGTACGTCAACATAGAAGTGCAGCGAGTAGAGTCGGTTAAACGAGCGCTGATTGGTGAGGAGCGTACCGGTTGTCACCAAATCGACTGACAAATCAGATCGAACAGACAACCGGGAGAAAGACATGTTTCAGTGCATATATACCTCCATGAATAATTTGCCACCGTTCGGACATATCAGATTACGTTCCACCAACATTCAAACGGCGAGACGATAACCTTGTTACATTCGATTCATTATCATCATGGACACCATTACACCGGTAACAAGCGCCGAATGGTTGACTGTCATACAACGAGTCGAGCGACATCTTCCTTACGACAATCATTGTCATGCATCAGTTCAAGCTTAAACCACTTGGGAGGCTACAAGATTAATGAATCAACGAAGATACCTACCACCAGACAGCCACTGAATCCGATTCTTTGCTATAGCTCTGAGAATAATTCAAATGAGCAACGAATTCAGAGAAAAGCAAGCGGCCATATGCTCGGAATTGAGCAACGTTTACTTAACCCAAGCAAGCGCAAGCACTCAACAAACGATTGAACAATTTCCACCACTGCGGCAAGTGCTTTCACTAAGTAACGTGGAACGTAAAGCAAAGCTGGCCATAAAACCTAAGCGTAGATGGCCATCTACAAACCCCCATGTTAACTAATTTAAAATTGTCTGACTTGTCCATGACAACGAACTTCCATCAGTCTCACGATTACTCTGTACCCTCACACGTTCACTCTGTTGCTGTCATATAAATACAAAACTAGGTCAACGGCGAAATGAACTCACTGAGCAATTGAACTTCCGCTCAACACTCCATTCCGTCCTTGTTCCTAATTCCTGACTGTTGTGTTAAGAACAACGCATAGATTGATAGAACGCAACGACTGTCTCTGCCGCAACATCAACAATCATAACAAGGACCAATGCATCTTGTACAATACAAACGCTCAGGAACTAGGCGGTTTACCAAAAATCTATAAAAGATGTTTTGCGAGACGAGACGAGGTTCTTGGTCCGCGAATGTTCGAAAACGGACAACACGATTCACGTGGCTACCGGGAGGTTGGCTTCATCTTACTCCGTCAAGTTTCAAGCATTGAGAGCAATCTCTAAGGCTCAGGGTGTGTTTCATACTAGCAGAAGTCACAGCTCGAACAACCAGCTTATTTGAACTCAAAATATACAAAACGTTTCCTGGATTAAACGTGAAAATCCGCAAAGCCTGGTCCGATTTGAAAACATTGCACTCGGTAACGCAGAACACTAACATTCCAAAGCGCAAGCACTACACGAAGAAGTTGCTGCCTACGAGATGCGCGGCGTTAATTTCAGGTCTAGAAGGCTACTGGAAGGAGGTATAACATAGAGATAGCTGTTTCTTTCATGATACACCTAACAGTTAACCAAGCCTGTCGGAAACGGCAAATATTGCCCTTAAAGCCTTGACACATACCCACGGATCACGTATCACACCGAATTTCTCCGAGCTTACTATACACTGATGTTTAAATGAAAGTGAGGAATGGATTTTATATCATGGAGGTTGTAAGTTGGCAGAATTCTCGCGGACAACGTGCCAAACGCAGATTTAAAGCAGTCCACAATAGTCCGGTGGCGACGATTAGGTGAAGAACGAAGAACGAGGGAAGTGCACAAAATTCATCACACCGCAGTCATGGGAAACCTTAATTTTTCCTTCCATATTTCTTTTTGGGTCATCTCGTTGATTTGACTAATTTTCGATGTGTCACGCTGCACTTTTTATATTGAAAATCGTTTGCTGCGCCACTTGGAAAAACTTAAAATGAATACTGAAACACCCTTTTTAATAACAAAAATGGTACAGACTGAAGTTTCGTCTACGCTGATCAAACGGCGCGATGTGGCTCTTTCGGATTTGAAAATAGGACTGACAATTCCAATCTGCCCATACCATGATAACGTGTTTGTTAGCCATTTCCACCTGTCTGTTTGATTGTGTGGATGGTATGGAGTCGAACTCGGTGGACGTGAATCGGCTTACACGAATGACACGAAACTTGTGTAATGGGATACAGCCATTTTCTTCTTCCATCGCGCTGAGACTGGACCTTAACGTGGTGCGATGGTTTGTGTACCTCTATGACCCATTGAGCTATGCTGAGTGGTGATCTCCGAGCACCTACAGAGTCACTCATACCAGGAAGGTCAATGGATAGAGGTCAGACGAACACGGTCTCAACCTAACCCGCTGCCTTGTGGGTCAGGCTATTTAGCCAAAGGCTTTGGTCGAGAACCCTAATTGTTCTCCTCTCTAAGCATAGGCGACCTGGCAGTATCCCAGCTCGCATACAACCATGACTATTACTATGAAACACAACTCCATAGTGTATCGGCGGTCGCGCACGATAAACAGGGTCGCCTTACCTGCTGCATACAGCAGGGCGGGTAAGCGAATCTTGTGTAATGGGATACAGTCATTTTCTTCTTAGCGGTTTGATCAAAACAGGCGGCAAATCGTCATCATCCTCAGGGAGAGCATAACACCGGTAGCTTGTTTCGGATGCTTAACCGTCATACAACCATGAAAACAATGAAAACCCTAAAAGATGGGGAAGGGGGGACTTGATAGCTACGGCAAATCGTCAGCAGTTTCAATAGCACACTGTGCCGGTTTACACAGACGAACTGTTACCTGCAAGTCGGTTGTAATCGCTTTGGAATCATTATCATCATCATGGAACCAGATAAAGAAGCAGGAAAACCAGATAAGCAAACATGTCGAAAAACAGAACAAGCAAGCAGAGAAAGTGTAAAGCAGGTTGTTTTTGTAATTTTACTGCAAGCGATAGTGTGACAATTTAACAGAAGGATGCTGAGTCAGGAGATGTAATAAAAGTCCAAGCAGTCATTTTATATATAAAAACGTACCACTGAGTCAGGTTCGACCGAGGTCGTTAAGATGGTATGCCTAAAGAACATCGTCGGTAAACGGGGTTCAGCAATACATCGAGTTATAAGCGTTGTAGGAAACTGTTGCTCACAAATAGAACTGCAATGTGTTGCACAATGGGAACTGATCGAGTGTCCAATTGCCGCCAGTGATCACAATGAGGAGAGAGCGCAATACTCATCAATCACAAAAAGGACACTTTTTACCTCCCAAACGTACCTCAACCACCTTCAAAGCGGCTATCCGGTAATCCTCATTTTTAGTAAGGCGCCAAAGGTAGAAGTAACTCTCCACCGTCTCTGGACGTTGTAAATACTCGCGACTTTTCTGCTTGATAGCGACCGCCTCGATTGATTTCGTAAAGTCGAACTCATCGGGTCCCAATTTGTTCGGACTATTCTCGTAGCTCAGATTGCAAGTGCGCGTGATCTCGACCCCCCGTTGGAACCAGATATCCTTTGGGTTTTGTGAACCAAGCGCGAGCATTCCGCCTGGAGCGGAACAACCAGAGAATTCAGCAAAGTATTTGAAAATATTCGAGACCGATCGGGAGTCCATAATCATGAAAATAAAGTTTGCAAGGAATCGGTTATAGTAAGTTTTTGCTAACGTTTCGCTTCTGAACACAGAAGGTTCGTCAGACCAAGGGTGTCGGTACGAACAGTGTTCAGGTTTAAATGGCATTCTCTTGACCAATCCTCAGTTCACTAAGCTAGACAAGTGATAATTGATAAGACGGGGTGTGAAATCTTATAGGGAAAGACTTCACGCCGAGGCTGTTGAAATAACAAAGGCTGGGGCGGCGGATTAGGATTAACGAACATCACACCTAAAACGCACATGATTACGTAAGCAGTGTGTCGGCATACGCTGACCTGTACAATTAATAAACAATTAGGGATGAACACAGCAATTAGGAGGTGTGATCAATTATCTTGATCTCCTCTGTCTAGCTTAGTGAACTCAGGATTGGTCAAGAGAATGCCATTTAAACCTGAACACTGTTCGTACCGACACCCTTGGTCTGACGAAACTTCTGTGTTCAGAATTGAAACGTTACCAAAAACTTGCTATAACGGATTCATTGCAAACTTTATATTCATGATTATGGACTCCCGATCGGTCTCGAATATTTTCAAATACTTTGCTGAATTCTCTGGTTGTTCAAATGGATTAATTGTGCGATTTTAGCGGAAGCTGGCGCATTGCATATGGAGTTCAAATACCTGTCAGAGTTGACTGGGGATCCGACTTATGCAGAACTGGTCAGTTTCGTCAATCGCGTCAGAATATTTTCGTTTTTGTAATTCAAATTGTTCTTTTTTCGTAATTTGAACTACCTGTCTGTTCCATTCTCTGCTGCAAACTTTCTGTTGCAACGAGCGCCTCATTCGAGACGCATGGTCGCTTGTCTAATCTCTTCTGATTCTGAAAATAAAGTTTGCAATGAATCGGTTATAGTAAGTTTTTGGTAACGTTTCGCTTCTGAACACAGAAGCTTCGTCAGACCAAGGGTGTCGGTA
>JACCGJ010011598.1:0-34404 GCA_013407085.1 Atriophallophorus winterbourni | reverse complement strand
GATTCCAACCTAAGTAAATATAAACCTCTTAACTGGTCGTAGATGGCCAAAATACCGATTAAAACTGGCTTCTAATGATTTCCAACATAATATTCGCACGCTACTGTGATAGAGGCGAATAAACTCCGCGGTCCTTCCAATAAAATCAAAATAGTTCGTACTCCGAAAATATTGTCTATCGGGCATCATAATCATGCAGTCCCTATGAACAACTTTTACCTGCGGTAAACCTCCGAGTGAACAAGAAATATGAAAACACGATAGTGATTCAACTATTTGTGAAGAACTTGCTAAAAGCATTAAATTCATGTACTACATGGGCGGATGCTATTCCGGCTAAATAGAATGCTTTGAAACTATACACAATGGGCTAAGGAACCAGGTATGTCTCATCACTGAGAAATTGTTTGCTACGTCTGATTCATAATGTCTCGTTAAATTTGTACATTGGAAAATCGTATTTTCGGTGTACGTAAATGAACTACATCAAATAGCTTTTTGTCAATATTGCTCACTTAATTTGTCGGCTTTAATTGCAAAGAAAATTTGAACAATTGAAGCATCATCACTATTCATCAATCCTACCCACGAAACATTGGATCTCAATAATACCAGAAACCAACAGTAACCGATTATTTTTTTTTATAATATTACCCGTGCCTTTTGATGTAATGAAAATCAAAAGAACTGGCGGGATAATGCACTTCAAAATGAAAACGTGTTGTTTACCTCGTGCACAAAATCATTGTTACATTTCTAAAAACAACTTTACTCCAAATCAAAGGTATCTCACATTTCATGCTCTGTTAGAATGTTATCTTCTTTGATGGTGAATCCATTCGTCAAACTAATCTGCATACCTAATCCATCGCACACTTCATTTCTGCAACGCGCCAACATTCAACGGAAAATCCCAATTCCATTTAAACACAAGCCAAAATAAAACCTCCAAAAATATTCGAAGTAAAATTTTATAGGAGAACCAATCTAACGAACCAAACCGCAATCTCACAATACGATCCGTTTTTGGACGAATAAATTAAGCTTAGTAGCGCTCCGTGTTATGCCAGTCTCCTACGAGTTCAAAAATTCCAGACTAATTTCAGGAAGCAACAAGCCGGACAATTAAATTTCGTAATTTGCTCGAAACATCGCAGTTTCCTTTTATTCAAGATTCAAGATTTATGGTTGAAAAAGCAATTTACTTTACAATAACCATAGAGTCGATCTATAGGTATGCATAAATAAAATCAAAATCAATGGGACGAAGATATGTTATTAATAGTTGGGGGCAAAATTTGGATTAGTTCTCGTATAATCATCAAGTTTTGATTTGAATATAGATCAACTGTTTGAGATTACCAAATCGGCAGGTAGGGAATCCTAAACAAAGCATACACGAATCGAATAAAAAAACCTGCGGCAGTTTCGTTTGGAGTGTGGTATTTCCAGGTTGCAAACATGGCCACGGCTGTTGCTGGAAGTTCGAAGATATAATAAAATGTCCAGGGGGTGGGAAACATTAGTAAGTATCTTGTATGCGAGGATGGGATCACTTCATATAGATTAGGAACAGTATTGGTCCAAGCACCGATCCTTGTCAAACACCGCTAGTGACATCGATTTTCTTCGATAGTAGGCCGTCCGCACGAACTCTGATGTGTCTGTTGCTGAGGTAATCACGTATTAATTCGTATAGTCTTCCAAAAATACCGTTCAAGAGTACATTATGATCAACTCTGTCAAAACTCTAGAAATGTTCAGGTGGCACGCATGAATACAGCCCCTGCATCTACAAACCTCGTCTAATCGCCTAAGCTTGTCAGATTTGTTGGACAAGAGCGATTACTGGAAAAGCCGTTTTGGGCAACTGGCAAAACTTCGTTCGTTTCTGGATGTTGCACTATTTCTGCGGTTATTATTCGCTCAAAATCTTTTGATACGAAATGTCACCGGCCTGTAATCTTTAACTACAGAACGGCAACCACCTTTGTAAATTAATGTTATTTGTCCCAGTTTTCAGTCTTTTGCCACCACATCAGCTTGGAGCAAATTATTAAACATGCAGGATGGAGGTTCAGATAGCTGCGCATGACAGTTTTTGAGCAGCTTTCGAGTTATGTCATCTGGTCCTGGTGGTTTCTTTACGTTTAATTTCGGTACGTGCTGCGCTACCACCATCGAAGTAATCAATATTTTACTCAAGATCAATCGGTCAAATCGAATGATTGGTTCCTGATCAGGCTCCGTGGATTTCTGCACAAAAAAATCCGACATAAAATCTGCTAACAGGCCAGTGGTCTGTTTAATGCGTTCAGTGAAGCCAAACGAAGATTTTAGGGCAAAGAATCCTGGTTTAATATTCGTTCTATCGTTTACGAGTCTATATGAATTGGTGTTAGCCTCAGAATAGCTGGAAAATTTGAATCGATACAAATGTCACTTTTTCTACTAATCTTCAAACTTTTCATTCATACTTTTCTCCAGTCACATTCGATTTTGTGGTGTGTATTTGAATGTCTCAAGTTTCAGCTTAATCAGTTCAGATTGCACGAAATGAAATAAAGTTTGCCAACTCTCGAGTGAACTAATGAGCATGCCTAACTTGCTGCAACATTTAAGCACAATCACTCTCACTCGCTCTCTCTTCATTTTATAGGAAAATTAATTGATTTTGTTTCACAGGAAACTGGCTCCTTGACAACAAATGAATTTATGCATTAACTAAAAGTTTTGCGAAACCAGTCTAAGTGTCAAAAATCAAATCAACTTTTTTGCAGTCCAGAAAGTGTCTGTATAAATTCCGAGTACAAAGACCATGTGTACGAAAGTATGTTGGCATTTGTTTAAATCAAGTTCAAACATTCAGTACTGTTCACTTAATCAATGACACACTCGTTTCGTTCTGATGTACACAAATATCTACAGTCATGAGTTAATCTAATCTAATTGTTTTTACAGAATCAGAACATTTTACGTTGAAATTAATGAATTTGGTAAGGAAAATTATTGTACAATCCTGAAATAATAATATAGGTTGGGTACAATTATAAGTTGTCCAACTTTGGACTTGAATTCATACATCGAACGACTTAGAAAGTCGAACCGTCCTGTATGCCTCACCGAGAATTCGCTTATCTTGCAATTCCAGGATAAAAATCTGTTCAACTATTTTAACGCATCAATTTTCTGTTTTCACACCCTAGCGTATTCTCATCTTTGGTGAGCTGGACTGCAAGTGCAACCTTGAATTAATTTGTTAGCTATAAGGAGATTAGTGGCTGCGTTGCGCAGCTAATTCTGAAATACACCCATCCAATTTCTATCACGCACATTTGACAGCTTACTTCGATTGGATCAGAGTTGAGGGAACAAAAGAAGAAGCACTGATTATTGAATATTTGATTCAATGAACAGGATTTTTACTAGTCATGTCGATTGGGAGTGACAAGCGAACTATATGGTTGTCATGATGAATTATTTGCTTGATAGGTGATGTTAATTTTCGAGAATTCTTAATCCCTTGCGTGATTGAGGAATTAATATTAGCGAATAAAACGATAAATCGGGTGAAAGATTATACATTGCTGTTTTTCAGCAAGAACAACTCCCATGGTTGTGAACCATAATACAAATAGAAAACATGATGAGTTTTCCGATGTGAGTGTTTGAATATGGGCAATATGCTATAAAAGTTAAATACCTGATTAATTGTTTGCAATTTAAACAATGGCGCAAGTCGTTTGAGAGGAATTTATGTATTGAAAACATTCAAAACCTTCAAATTAGCTGTCACCTTTGTTTTTTCACAATTAGAGACAAGAACGCAATAGCCCTACTTGTCTGTTCACATACGAGCAACAATTCAAAATATTGCCTATTATCTTTAGAAAACAAAACCTTTTTAATAAGGAGAATCGATAAAAGTCGTAAAATGATGGACAAGCCTAAACTTAGTGCGACTGATATGCACGATTTCAACGACCGGTGTGTACTAAAAATAAATGTATCTGTCGAATTCGTTACGCTATCCCATACTGGATTATAATTTATTTGATTAGAATGTCCAACATATTATTTACATATTGTTAAATTTTTATTTCAACGAAAACACTTATCGTAGCAATATAACAATATGTTTTAACAATTCTAACGATTGAGCGGAAAACAATCACTTGTTCATTATATGAACATCATGATTAGTTGAATCAACCAAATGCACAATGTTTACTAGCAACTAAATTTCAAAATCCTATAGAGGATGTGAACCGCATTGAGGGTAATATGGCGGTATACACAAGAAGATGTTGAAAAAATGGTAGTCATGTAAAAACCGATGTTTCAGAAAAAAACTAAATATTGTTCATCAGTACATTTTATTTTCACTCAGATTCAACGTTTAAAAATTAACATATATTACTTGTGAGTAGCCGGTTTTTAAAATTTATGCGTCATTTTGAAGTTTAGATTAATGTCGATAAATTCGTGGGATAAAACCAATAGAATATAAGTACGAAATTCTGATTAATTGAGCTTGTTACACTTAGTGTGTTTATGAGGATGTATTGTGATCAAAATATTTCGGTGGAATTATGTTGAAGCCAATTTATTTCCAACGGCATGTGCTTATCCGAATCAATATTAAGCGTTCAGCAAACAGTTACCAACACTAGGTTGTTTGGCATTAAAGCTATTTTCTGTTGTTTATAAATAAATTTATTTTGTGATGACACAAGGTATGCATTTCTATTTGTTTTGTATGTAATAAATGTGTTTGACCGAGTGTCTGTAATTTTCAATGTGGGATTCGTGGGTGAGCGCGAATAATGTTGAATAAGTTGACCTCAAGGATGAATCGGATCACAATAGACATGTGGGCGCGAAACAAGGGGTATGACTTGATTAATGTTTGATCGAGTATCGTGAAGAACAAGGAATGTAACTTGGCTTGAATTGACATGACGGAAGCATCTCATCCCTTAAATATATGATCCACCCTTAACTAGTCTACAGTTTTTTTATTTTCAAAAATATAATATGAATAAATATGTAATATGTAAAAATATGATATCTATGGTGACTCAATAACAATCGCATCAGTGCTGAACGCACTGGCAGTAGAAATCTCTTATTCATCCAACTAACTGACCACAAGTCGAGCTGTCACAGGACTTTCGACCGTTTCCACATATAGGCGATAGCCGATTGGCTTACTACCACATATTAACAATTATCCTTTTCTGAATTGAATGTGTTCTGTTTGCGAGTACCCAATTATAGTAAACGCAAATTGACCAATGATCCTGTCTGCGTGACTAGACATCCCCTAGAGTTAATATAGTTTGTCTTGCGATATGGTCAAGCAGTGTTGAGAAGTAGAACGCTATTTAGACCTTTTTCATTCCCTGACTATTATCCTTGGTCTTACAAACAGACTATTTCAGAAACGAAAAGTTGTCCAAAACAGCATGGATTTAGACAGAACAATTCCTGTTTATCTAATTTACCGATAACGCTGGATGATTGAACAGAAGCAGTAGATAAAGGCCAAGCAATACACGCATGCTACTTAGATATCTCAAAAGCATTTGATCGTATTAAACAGAGCCAACTACTGCAGAAGCTTGAAAGGCTTGTTTTAACCGGAAATTTGTTGAATTGGTTAAATGACTACCAACAGATCGTGCTGCCAATGTACGTGTTGACGAGGCATTATCAAAACCAATCTAAGCAAATAGTGGAGTTCCTCAAGGTTCGATCTTTTTGTCCGATCCTCTTTCTGGTTCGTGTCAATGAAATACCGGAACTTGTTCGATGTAACATTTCATTATTTGCGGACAACATAAAAATATGGAGTTGCACCCGTAGCCCAGAATACTGTCTGGTATTACGCTTGATATGCTTCACAATCGGTCGATGAACAACAAATTGCCGATTAAATTTAACAAACTCAGGCTCATTAATTTTGCGAATCGAAGAAAAAAGATTTGAGTGTTTGGATATAATCCTGTTTGAAACCCCACGTCAAACTAACACAGCCTTTGCAAAGGCAACACGTGTCCACAATCTACTCAAAAGGGTATTTAGGGAATTTTCGCCTCAGATATTCCCAAGGATCATGAATACATACTTTCAACCGGTCATGGAATACTCTATGCAGTCATCGTCCCAGGGCAAAAGACAGGTTAAGAACATATCTGGCGAATCTATCGCTCAAAAAACTTGTTCTCAGCACCAGAAACAAGCCTGATAAAGAAAGGATAGTTCACATTACAAAATATGCAATACCCCAAACAATTCCTCACTGGGTCTATTCATGCGAAGGAATACGAGGAATTATCGGATACATAAATATAAGCTGTTGGAAACCTGAACTGTTTAGGGTATTTTCATATTGTCCGTGTCCCTCTTACTTGGAAAAGAAAAATATAATACAACACAGAGGCTGGATAACAAAAATTAAAACGAAGCTATTTTTGAGTTGACCGGAGCAAAATGATTGTTTGCAAGCGTCCGCTGTCCGTTTGCTTGCGTAATAAATATGCACATTAGCGATTATACACCTAAAACCTAATCCACTGCATAAACGAATGCCAGATTGTGGAGACATCAGCCCCACAAAACATGTTTACCGCATTCGCCTCAGTCTGTGTTATTTCAAATGCATCAGCGTGGTCTTTCCACATAATGCTTAACAACCGCCTTATCATCTCCGCGTTATCGAGATCCAGGCTATGACCTGTGTCTAACACTTGTTCAGCTAGGGTAGAATCTGGGATCATTTATTGATATTCACTGAAATCGCACGGTTGATTAAGGATTCGTTTTCTATTTTCGTTTACTCCAGTGCGGACTTTGCTTGATGTAGATACTTGAGAACACTTGCACAAGATTTTGTAGAAAAATTTGATCGCGCAAAATAAAGGAGCCGTATCCTCATGATCTGCAAGTCGACGACTGACTTCATGAAGTGCTCGTTTCTTATCAGCAGCATCACTGCAGAGGTGTTAACCCTTGAAGATCAGCGATTTTTCGCTACGGGGTGAAATACACTTTGTACCGCAAAACCGCATCTGTGTCTGTTGGCTTACGATATATCGTCGTTCATATCCTGCCGTTGTCTTTTTGCGCGAGACGGTCCAACAACCGAGGTGTCTTATCCGTAGACAGTTTCTTTTGTAACCTAGAATTTTCGATTCAAGTTACTGCGATAAATATGAAACGTTTCTCGTCTGTTGCGACAAAAGATGAAAAATGTGATGTCGATAAAACGCCATCATATCTTTGGTTTCAAAGCTTCCTTCTGAAATACTCCTTGTATGTATTCGCTGGCACTGGAGAAATCAGCGAAGCCATCGCTAAATCATCGTTTTATTTGTATCACTGGGCAGCTATGTACAGGCGAGCAGTTAAAATGTGGACATATGGCTTTGTTACAGATCCTATAATTTGCGGCAACTATAAATTATCGAACGTAAGAAATACGATGAACACAAGTTTCGACTTCAGAAGATCAGATCCCCGCAGTCGCCTTTTGAAAAATTCCGATATCATGCGTTGTAATCTTGTATTGAGGGGTTTTCAATTTGTCCCGGTGGGATCGTTTTACTGCATGGGTATGTAATAAAGCAACTAACAGATGCAATGAACACATTTCAACTCCGCTTGAAATACGGTACCGATGCGAATATAATGTAGAACACTTATACTCCTCACTTTCCGTAATGCGATACATGCAAATGCCATAACAAATCCTGGACATATCACCGCTTGATACATTATTCAACACACTGAAATTAGCATAAAATTCATATGACCAGACCCAACCGTATAATATATTTACAACACAGACGCTGGATAATAAAAATTGAAACGAAGCTATTTTTGAGTTGACCGGAGCACAATGATTGAGTGACAAAATCCGCCGTACAAGACTGCATTGTATGATTTTGGAACTCATGCATGATCGTATACACCGAAGCGAGTCTAGCATGAAATACCTTCAGGAAACGAAAATCACTGCAAACTAGTTTCGTGCAAACATGGATCCTATTGTAAACCAGCTGTATTGGCTGATGATAAAATGTGAAGGCAATCTTTGAGGTGAAAACAGACATTTTATTGAAGTCAACTTGTTAATTGTAGACTTAGTTGTATAGGTTTAGCAGACTCTCGTACGTGCATCATACGCTGCTAAACTGAAATAAGCGGAAATGGCCAAAAGTTTGATATTTGGTAATCTTACCGACATAGACATTGGTATCTGATGTTTCGTTCCGCTTAAACTGCTTTAATTTGAAGAAACCCGTTATTGACAACCTGCGCCAAATTTGTTCCCATCTCTGCCAAATATATTCTCTTCACACAAACTACATAGCAGGCAAACTGCTTTGACCCACGAGTAATGTACGAAGAAATTATCGACATTTTGGTGAAATATGATAAAATGGGGTCAATTTAATACAATGAAATCCATAAATTGAGCGTTGTACTTGAAAAGGTTTTCTTTATACTAAATCGTTTATGGAAAAGCTTGGAAAACATTGAATTACATTTATCTGTTGTGCGTTGTATCTGTGCGATTGTGGATGCTCTCAATGTCAGAAAATGCAAGGTATTGACTGTTGGAAGACATTTCGAGTACTCCTACACCCTTGGTTCCCATATTCTTGAAAGCAATGACAAGGAGAAGGACTTGGGTGTGTGGGTGAGCAGCACTTTGAAACCGTCACATAACGTCACAGCTGTGCTAAAACGCGTGTTCGGGAGTTTCACTAAGCAAACCGTTCATCAAATAATTAATACGTACTTGAGGCCAACCATGGAGTATGCGGTTCAGGCTTGGTCACCCTGGCTACAGAAGGACATCAGCCTCTTGCAAAGAATATATCATCGGACCACCAAGCTCGTACGCGTTTTGAAGCACAAACAATACGAAGATAGTATTGCAAGTGTCAATCTATTCGACTTTTGCTACCGCCGTCTTAGAGGTGATTTAATACTTATGATCAATATACTGCATACCCCCAACCATCCTCTAAATCAACTATTCACGCGACTACCACCCAGAACCAGCCGGAGTCACGGCTATACAGTACATATTCACGACTCGAGACTAAACTGTCAAAGGTACTTTTATTCTGTACGTGTATGCTTTACCTGGAACTATCTACCTTGTAATGTTGCACATTCACCCAACTTGGATATATTCAAATCGAATTTGCACAATTTCATGTTGACCAATCCAAACTTTGAACCTATATATTTTACACCATAAAAGCCTTGAACTTTGAAACCAGTTTCATTCCAATTGAGTTTTACTTGATTTCTGAACTCCTCAGTAAGCAAACAAATCCCGTTTTTCTACCCATGTTATTCGTAATTCCCATATTATTCTGTGGTTTTTGTCAAGCTATATGCTTTTTAGGCCATTAAAATGGAATTGAATTGAATTTAACTTGGTAATCTATTTAGAATTGTTGCGTATATAGACTGGCATCCGAAACTGTTATAAAGCTTCGAATTCGGAAATTATGACTGCAATTGAATAATCATTCGAGCTTGGGATTGAATCATAAAATTATATGTATTAACTCTAAAAGATTTCAAAACGTTTTGGTTCCATTCATGTGGCACACTTCAATCGAGAGAACAAAATTTTTCAAGTAGCTATGCTCGCTTTCGTGAAGTTAACCAATACGGAATAATTAAAATTGGGTCTCGAAGAATAAACTTGCGACTACACATACCGCTTATCCATAGTAGCATATTCATACTGCTGGATTTCAAAAAAATTTCTGGTCAGTAAGTAACCGTATTTCTCTGCTTTTAATAAGCTTTCCCCGATAAGCATATTGATAAACTGAAATATCTCCATGAAAACTATTGAGCATTTTCATTCTAAGCAGGAAAACATTTTGTTTATTAAGTATAGGGGCTTAAGATTTCATTGAAGAAAGTGGCCAAAAACGTATTGGCCAGGTGGAACCCCGATTTAAATGAATGAATCTAAATAAATTAAAAACGCATTGCTTGATATCGTGCAATACTTTCGATTACAGGAAACTGCTTTTCGAGTCTGAAGGTACTACGATATCATTGTTGAATCTATAATTTATTTTGTTCTTAATATTCATTTGCATGCTTTTCCGTCACACACCCCACGACCGGTTTCGTGCTGTTTTCACTCATCAGGTAGGGACAGTAAGATCAGGATCCGCATACGCTTGAAACAGTTCTTGTTTACTAAACGTGTACAGCATGGTACATAATCATTAAGGGTAAATTTATGGGTATGTGCGCACGAATCACAATTAAAAGACTTTTCCCAAACATATTCCATGAACAGTACTCAAGTTGGAGAAGAGCAGAAACTGCTCTCAGGCTGCTAAACGAAAACCACAAAAACTGCGTACAAATTTCACTAATCGGCCGAGTACTGCATATGCCTGTGAGAGCTACAGAAGAGATTTATTTTCTGGAATGGAATTGCTTAAAAATGCTCATTTGCATGACTTTCACGCCATATGCACACATACCCAACGACCGGTTTCGTGCTAGTTGCACTCATTAGGTAGGGATAGTACGATCATAATCCACTTGCCATTAAACAGTGTACGAATTGTAAACAAGTTGCGATTGTATGTCAATGTTGGGTAAGGTTGGTACGGCCAAGCTGTTCAGTTACATGTGCCTAAACACGTGTAAATGTGGTCAAACCCATGATCTTGAACAAAAATGTTTATTTGCCTGCGCTTCCAACTGTTTAGTATTCGAAAAGCTTGTGGCGTACATCCGTGGTTGACATTATGCGAAGGAGGTCAAAATATTCCCTGTAATTCATATGGCTAACGCTCAAACATTGAAAACATGTACTCGTAATCATTCCGAATTAATTTCACATAACATTAACTCTATGACTCTAAAGTTACGCTCACCTATTGGTACCTTTTCTATCCTAACTCATCAGAACAATCATTAGGCCCGGGGTGTCAGTACGAATAGAATTTAGTTTTAAATTGCACTCTCTCGAGTGATCTTAGGGGATTAAGAACTGCATAAGCAATGGTGGGCGCTGAGAATTTTAAGATAGACAGCGAAATTAAGGCCAATTGATACACACACACCCATGCTGTATAATCCCATAATTGTTTTTGATTGTGTACAGGTATGATCGGCATCCGATGACCGATCAGCCTGGTTGTGTAATCCGTGCGCATACTATGTGTCACGCACTTTACTGTTTAAGCACTCCGGACCTGATGACAGATTGTGGAGATATCAGCCCCATCCACATTTTTCATGAATATGGTTGCCCGATCGACCAAAAACATTTTCCTTATCTTTGGAAGACTAATTTCGTACTGGTCATAGCTACGCCAAATGCCCAATTTCAAATAAATAACAGTCCAATGATACTTGCAGATTTGGCAATGTGACAAATAAATTGAAAATTAAAACACGGAAAGACATGGCATTTGTTAGTCTTTGTTGGCCTCCTTCAGTCGATGTCGACCATGGATGTACATCACAATCGCATGAAGTTTCATGTTTCACGGCTTTTTGAATGATCAAACAGTCCGATTCGGGAGGAACAATCTCACCCTCAGCGCTGGCAACGATATTCAGAACTCCGCTGTATTGCATCAGTTGCACGCCCGCGGTGTGATCTGCGTTCAGCAGCCAAGAGCTGTATCTGCTCCTCCCCAGCTTGCAGACGACGCTTTCCACAATGCTTTCAATGTGAGCAGTCAAGAGCAAGTTCTTCACAACTCGCGGGGTCAATGCCATATCTTCATATCTTTTTGTGCAAACGTCCTTGTACAGCAAGTGTGGTATGCCCAATGGTGACTTCCTATTGCAACTACCATAGAGTTAATCTTTCGGAATACGACCATTTTTCATTCTGTAGACATGACCAAGCCACCACAGGCGCGCTGTCGTAATAGGGTGAACATTGGTAGGTTTTAGCGTTGTATTATATTTATAACGAAAGGAAAGCTAATATATATATATATATATATCTTTTATCACGGTTAATCGAGGGTAAGTCTGACAGTATTTCAACCAACACATTTCCTTCATAATAAATATATATTTATCGTTAGCTGTGAAATTGCAGCAGGTGCTCTAAATTTACTCACATGTGAATTCAAAGTGTTCACCGATAGGATAGTTCTATGATTCCGTCCATGCGCAAAATCTAATCGCTAATTTCCAAAATGAAAAACGTACACCGAGACCATTGATTTCGGCTCCACGATACTCAATTTAACCTAGCAATGAAAGTCCCTGGGAAAGCTCTGGGCAATTTAAGGTTATCGTGTATGGAAATTAACTAGAGCTAAATTAAAATTTTAATGTTCCGTTCTTTTTACGAACGATTCTCGCTGTCTAACTCCTGCAAAGTCTATCAGTAATGGGTATCTATGTTCGTATGAAAAGGAATTGAAAGGACTAAGAGTATTACATGATAATTATGTAGCAAAATAAGATTCAGATGTCCACGAATAATTGGGAAAAATTGAAGAAAATACTATTATCAGTATTGTTGTTGGCCGCATTCGGTCGATGTGAACCATGGATGTACATCACAATCGCGTGATATGTTCATGTTCCACAGCTTTTTGAATGACCAAACAGTCCGATTCGAGAGGAACAATTTCTTCCGCAGCGCTCGCAGCGATAGGCATTACCAGGTCAAACGGCGTCAGTTGCATATTAGCGGCGTGCTCCTCTCCGGCTTGCAGACGACGCTTTATAAAATGCCTCCAGTGAGAGGGGTTAAGAGCAAGTTCTTCTCAAACTGGCGAGGTCAATGCCACGAGCTTTCATATCTCTTTAGCAAACGTTTATGTATGGCAGATGCGGTCTGCCTGAAGGTCGACTTCCTGATTTCAACTAACCATATATAATATTGTTCTGAATACGACCATTTTCCATTCTGTAGACGTGGATAAGCCACCTCAGGCTGTGCTGACGTAGTAGGGTGAACATGCTCGTAGATCAGCTTTGAAAGCACTTCAGCATTGATCACCTTGTCCATCCACAATATGTTTAAGATACGACGGATGCTTCGTAGATGGAAAGCATTCAGCTTTTTTCATGTCTTGCGTCGATGGTCCTGGTTTCAGTGCCATTTAGTGAAGCATTTAGTTCGCACGCGCTGTATACCATCATCTTTGTCTTTACAGTCAACATGCGGTTGCTCCTAACAACAGAGTTCAATAGGGACAAAATGACAGCTGCTGTGCCAATCCGCTTATCAATCTCCGTGTCCAGCGAAAGGTTATCCACAATGGTTGAACCAAGATATGTAGAAAGATGTACTGGTTCAAGCTGACCGTTTCCAACAGTGATGATTGGAGGCGATACAATCCCTTGACCAAGGACTTTGGTCTTGCTTATTCTGATTGTTAGCTCAAAGTCATTTACCTATAATTATGATCATCACACATTTCCATAAAAAAGTTTGTATTTCTCACAGATTCTTTCACCTATTAAAGAACAGAACACCATAAATTTGATTGAGAAATGAAATTGTGATTGTAATATCTAAACTTCTCAGTTTTTGATAATTATCCAGTAGAAAATGCTTATCTAATCAGCCAATCAATGAACGTCGAATGAAAGCAAAATATCTAGTTTAACATAGAGTTTATTCCTCTACATTTTACAAAGTGGGCGCCGACGGATGTCTCACAATTCATTTATTCTGAACATGAGATTTTTATGGAAAAAGCAACAATCCTGATAAACCAAGTAAACTGAAATCGTGCGCCATTAGAGTTAAACAAACATGACGTGCATTTATTTGGAGAAAATAAACAACATTTATTTGGCCCTCTTAGCACGCTTTCTTCAACCTCATTACGTTCTTCGTCTACGTGAATTATTGAATCTCCTTGTCGAGAGGCACCTCTATTTTACGAATCCAGAAACTCACTGCTTCAGCCTTTTAACATACGTCAGTATAAAAATAGACGAAAACTCGACATATATTACAAAAAGCAAAAGCTAGAACTGATCATACTATCTCCACCTGATGACGACGAACAGCCAGAAACCGGTAGTGGTGTGCAAGGGATGGGGATGTGAGCACCACACTACAAAAGCTAGAACATTTTATTTCAAGCATCGCAGCCACAGTTGCCAGGATATGCAATATCCTTATAGTACTCTGAGAGAACAGATGGAAAGACACCCTAAGGCACTTCACACGATCGTAAACAAAACGACTAATGTTAAACCGGGAGTTTTATCCGAATCCGATAGATTGTAATATTACGGATACATCTGATGCCACGGCGAAATTTATTGCGCAAGTATTTATCTGAAGGATGTGTCACTGCTAAGAAGTTTGTCAGGTTCAATAGAGACGAAAAGTCTAAGTGACGTGAATGTTAACCCTACGTCTGTGATAGCATTTACGCAGGCTAAACGTTAACAAATGTTTAGTGAAAGACGATATAAGACCAATGATTCTAAGGTCGTGTCAGCTAGAGCTTCGCGGTCCACTTTGTTATTTATTTGAACACTCACTAAATAAATGCAAATCGTACCAGCCGACTGAATAATAAGAGTTACTACACCAGCACCATGGATTTAGAAAAACATATTCATGCATGACTAACTAGCTCACGAATTTAAAAATTTCACGCAAGAATCAGACGAAGGGAGTCGAGTACATGGCTGTTACTTAGATATATCTGAAGCTTTCGAACGTTTCGATCATTTTTCACTAGTTCAAACGCTGCAGGATCTTGGCATTACTAGAAGTCTGCTTGCTCTGTTCACAAGTTATCGGTCTGAACGCTAAGCGAAAGTAAAACGGGATCGCAAAATTCCTCGATTTATTGAAGCCACAAGAGGAATAAAAAAATATACAGTACTGAGTAAAATACAGTTTCTAATATTCATGATTGGTATGCCGCAGTTGGTGTGATGTAAACTTGTTTGTGATGCAAAACTTTGGATGAGGGCTAACTCTGCTGGAGATGGCCTAGTTTTACAAGTGGACTTAAATAGACTGCACCAGTAGTCGACTCAAACTTGCTGCACCTCAATTTCCGCAAGCGCAAAGATGTTACGGGTTAGAAAATCTTCTTCGTTATCATAATAACTTGCCAATCAAACGCTTGACCGAAGTACATCAGAAAAGGAACTCGGTACCTAGGTATGCACAGATTTGATGGAAAATCTGCATTGTGAGGCCACCTTAAAGCATGCATGTGACATACTGCGCATAATCAGAGGAATTTTCAAACGTTTCTTGTCACACTGTTTAGAAAAATTACTTAAAACTTGCACACACCTATTGGGCATTATGCAGCGCTAGCTTGGGCAACGTGGTTGTACAAAGACATGTTGCTAATCGATTGGATCTATCATAAGGCAACTAAAATAGTAATCTGAATGTATAATCTCCCCTCTAAGCAGCAATGGTTTAGACTCGGATTGTGCACTCTAGAGCGCAGGCGCATCCAAGGAGACCAAATTCTGATACATTGAATAATGCATAAAGGGTTCCCTTCTCTCTGGCACCTACTCAAAATGTTCTCCACTCTCCACACGCAGTCATCATTTCACACTTCGAATACTGTCGCCACAACTCGGATTCCCTCCATGAATGCTTTCAATGAAACACTTTACCATAGAAATCATGTAGTTACTGAATGAATTAATCCTCAAAAAATTTATGGACCTCACGTCAAATAACACTGTTGGCCTCAGTTTACGGAAAATGATCCGTAATTTCATTTTACACATGAAAATGTACCCTCACAAACATTTCTGACCGATATTTGCATGCTCGATGTCAAACTTAAAAATATTTTCACTCCTACTTCGAACCACATGGATCGAAACATGTGTGTTTTTAAGTCATACACGTATATACTATTCAGTTGTACAGCTATTTGCTTGTTTTCACCATAAATCTTAAAGCTTTCTCACTATCATAAGTTAGATTTACCTCAATGAATGTCAGTATGATCTGAATTCGACATATTACTGCTAAACTTACAGAAGGCTGGGTGGCTATAATTGTTTATATGAAATAAAAGCGGTTAAAAGCATTTCCTTCAGGAAATAAGAACTGTAAAATGAATATGAAGATTTCAACGAAGGCATCGCCAGCCAGGAGTTATCTATACCTCTTAACACGCGTAAACGTTAGTGGCAAATCATGGTTGCACGAAAGTGGGATAAATTCTGAATAACCTAGATATTATGGCAGCATAGAATTTCGTGCGCAGAGTAATTCAGTGAAAATCTGTTAACCAGATGTATCTTTTGTAAATGTTTGATCAGGTAGGGCTAACGTTAATAGATACTCACGTAAGCAGCATTAACATAAATATAATCCAAATTCTTATTATTATATTAGTTATATCATTTTTGTGCTCTCAATAGCACAATTTGGTGCAGCATTGAAAACATGAACACGTGCCAAAACTAAAGTTATGCAATAGCACATGCTAAGGAGTGGAAAACAACTATAGCAAACAAAAACTGTTGAGTTGAGCGCATTTTAGAACATTCTTACCATGCTTGTTGCAACTAGAACGTGCAAAACATAACCCCGAGAAGCATGAGGTTTCTTGGAATCATTATACGCACTAAGGTGTAAAATTATATTCCAATGCATTGAATCAAACTAATTCAGCCAAAATCAGCCTGAATAACATGTGAGAATATTCATTAAAAACTAAAAATACTGTTTATTTTATTGAAAGTGTGTTTGTGCAAAAGCAAACTCTTAATATAACTGATTGAGTGTCAAACTTGCTTGGAAAATATGAAATCCAGACGTCCAGATTGCCTATACAAAAATGCTGACAATATAGCAATTATTAATAGTGAAATGTACAAATTTTGATTGAAACGGTAACAAAATATGATAAAAAGTACAAGAGCAGCAGCATACTTTCCAAATTCAATAGCATATGGCACTGTCCAGATGATTCCTCGTGTGAATTTGGATTTTCGATGTGGCTTCACTGACTTCAATACACAAATACCATTTTTTCTATAATACTCAGATTTGCAAACACAAGAAAATCCACCTGGAAAATTTTTGCACATTTCACCCTCTTTCGTGCAAGGATTGTCTTTCACAACACATTCGTTTATGTCCACACAAAATCCAGAATCTATTTCATACCCAGATTTGCAAGTAATACAGTGTGTTGAATCACATGTAGCACATTCTAAAGCGCATGATTTGCATTCATAAGAGCCTGGAACGTTCACACAGTAAGAGCCGGGTCGACAAGGGGATTTATCACATTCATCGACATCTTGACAAATAGTTTCTGCAGAAATATTTTTTATCCAGCCAGAAGAACATTCAATACAATCATTGGGATTCGGTCCGGAACAACCAATACATGAGTTGTGACAGGGTAGACAGCTATCATTTTCGAAAAAATGAGTTTGATTAGCACAATTTTCACACGTTGATCCAGTGTATCCGGTAAAACATGAACAAGTTCCAGTGCCTGAACGAGTACCATTTCCATGACAATAGCCTCCCGCAGAGCAAGGCATGCAAGGTAAACAATCGACACCAAAGTGGTTGAATGGACAACACAATTTAGTTGACGAAATGCATATATCTTCAGTTAGTTCGTTAATGGAAGATTGATTATGTTTAAAAACATTGGCCCACCATTTTTCTAGAACGGTTTCAATCGTTTCTAACGCTTCAAAGCACATTTCGTCATGATGTTCACATACTTTATCTAATAATTCGTGAAACCTAATTTCACTTGTGGCATAACTACCAACATTCCTTTCTTCCCATAAAGTATTGCCACCAACGAAACCTTTTGGCTGCTCATTGGTCACCATGGAGGAGAATTTGGAAGTAATTTTCCGACATTGGTCACATCCATCTGTTGAAAACGTCGTAACTTCGATTACAAACAATAATGTAGTGATCAAAATTGTTGAAACGCTCATCGAAAATTCAAATTCACACCAACTTACGTGTGAAAATCAAGGTTGAAATGATTTTTATGAACAACTCTTTGACTGCGTAGAATTGCAGCTAAATACTTTTACTTTGTACCTTCGTATTTATAAATGAACGTTTTGCCCGATTTTTGCACGGTTATTAGCTTCATATCCATGTATATTTCGTTCGAATCAATGCATGTAAAATATACTTTTTGGCGCTTAATATAATTTCAAAACATCGGACTTTGACTTCTTCCGTGGTTGGGACGTTTGTGTGCGTCGCTTCGTGCGAGAATTGTGATAAACGGAACTGTTGTGGATAACTGCGAAAATATAATAGAAAAATGTTACAGTAATAGCAGACAAAAAAACGAACTCACTGTAAGTGAAAATTCAATGTCCAATGCAATTATCCACACAAAAAATACTCCAGCTCCGGAATCCAGCGCGTTGCGTTGATCTGCAAATATAATTAGCGATGCTGAAAAATGCTGCGACACGTCAATTTTGCCGTTAACCGTCGTGATTTACAAAGACGCAACAATACAGCTGTATGAATCCGCGTCCTATGTCTTGAATTTCCTCTTCGTCGCGCAAGATCAAACGAACTGGAGACATTGTTCCCACCCTACACCCGTGGTTCCTTATCAAGTTTTTTGTGTCATAGTTTTTCCCGTGTATTTTTTGTTTGTTCTGTTAAATTGAAAATAACATTTAAACTAAATGTTAAATCTGTGAGAGTTTTCTTTCCCGAACATTTTTCTTTTGTTTAACTGCACTTCGGCTTCCGCGCATTTTGATTTGTCCGTTACCCGTGTTTACCGTTATTGGAAAACGGTAATTTTTTGTGCTCTCAACTGAGCTGTTTTACTTCCGTTTATTGGGCGCGTTGGGTTTGCATTGAAACCTGTATTCGATTACCGTGAGTAGCATCGTAAATTGACGTATTGCTGATTTTGGATCGCTTCGTAAACGCTACGTCACTCCCGGTAGAAGATTCTCGTGGCCGTAGCAGGCAACTATTTCGCGTGACAAGAAACTATTCCCAGTGACGGTTTTGGTCTCTACAGTACTGAACGTCAAATTTGTGGACGCTACAGTACTCAACGTCGAATTCGCTGACGTCAATATGCCTGTTACCCGCAGTTTTGTCGCAAAGATCAAATCTTCCCAACAGTTGGTCGATAATGGAACGGAAGACACCGCAGGTGAGCGCATTCATTGTTCTGTTGTGGGCTCTCGAGGTAGCCTAAGGAGTTCAAAGATAGAGTCAAATATCCTTGTTCGTAAAGCTAAAATGCGCCTTGAACTCCTAAAACTGTCGCTCGAAACAATCAAAATGAAGCACAAACTGGAAGTGCTTGAGTCGAAACAGGAGGTTAAAATGGCTAAGATTGCTGCTTCGGCAAGTTATCTTGCGCATTGTGAGCATCAAAAGGAAAAAGTAGCTGACTACCCTCGTTCGGAGGTAGAAGATTCTGTCTGTAATAAAAAGCCCGGCAGTGTACCGAGATCTGACCTTCCGAAGATAGAATTGATATCTTTTGATGGTTCAGCTAGCACCTACGGGAAATTTTGTCGTCAGTTCGAGACCTATGTGGAGTCTAGAACTCTTGATGACGGACAAAAGTTCCTATGTTTGCTAAATTATTGCCGAGGTATAGCAAAAGAATCTATTGAAGAGTGTGTCACGCTGCCACCTGAACGTGCGTATAAGCGGGCGAGATCAATCCTTAAGGACCGCTTCGGGCAATCGCATACAATAGCAAAGCCTGTTAGTCTCGTCAAGTGTCAAGAAATTGTTTCTGCTGGTGTAATGTTGAAGGATATTGTCCTTTGTGTTGTCGATGGTGATCAGGAAGCTGAGTCACCTGACACTGAATTAGCTCAGTCGAATTTTGTGACTGAATTTTCCGACACTAATTCGGATCAGATGGAGATTAAGCCAGGCCCACCTGACACCAAATCAGCCCACATGAAAAGTAGGCCTGGTTCACATGACACCGAATTAGCTCAGTCGGATTTTGTGACTGAATTTTCCGACACTAATTCGGATCAGATTGAGATTAAGCCTGGCCCACCTGACACCAAATCAGCCCACATGAAAAGTAGGCCTGGTTCACCTGACACTGAATTAGCTTTATTTGGGCGACGTATGTCCAGCACACAATCCGTATGATTGGCGTAAACGTTTCGGTTGTATACATGATGAACCATTTATGTTTGGGAACTCGGATACATATTATTGGAATTTAGACTTGTTTAGATGGGCGCAAAATGTCGCTGTGTGTAGATGCATACATAAGTCATCGTTCGTGTAGGATATCATTCATGAGCTTTATTGTAGGGCGCTGGCAGAACGGAGGACGT
Organism: Atriophallophorus winterbourni; assembly: GCA_013407085.1. Lineage (NCBI taxonomy): Eukaryota > Metazoa > Platyhelminthes > Trematoda > Plagiorchiida > Microphallidae > Atriophallophorus > Atriophallophorus winterbourni. The sequence continues at coordinate 14,073 of JACCGJ010011598.1, read as the reverse complement.
GGTTGGGTCTTTGTCTAGCAACATTTTCCTATAAAAAGCCACAGGTGTCCCGTGATGGTGATGCGATGTGGCGTGTGTGACTCGCCACTAAATAAAGTCCCATTGCTTTATTCTACTGTACCTGGGTGTCGGGCCCGGGGGCTGGTGCTTAAGGTGGGAGGTGGGTTTTCGGATCTGCTGAATCCAGGAGTACCACCAAGCATTCAGTCTGCCGGTTGCATGCGAAGACGAACGTTGATTACACTGAAGGCAAATGTTTTAGGTGGGAGGCGGGTCTGCCAACTCCAGAGATACCACCAAACATTTGATCGTCTAGTCGCTGTCATGGGTCGCGCAGGTACACGGGTCGGGTTGCCAGGTAGAGGAAGGCCCCGCAGTTCATTGTTTGTGTCTCTACTTGATTTTTCAGATTTCCTTGAATATTCCTCTTTCGGTCAGCACGATCAAACTAACTGGAGACATTGTTCCCACCCTACACCCGTGTTCCTTATCAAGTTTTTTGTGTCATAGTTTTCCCGTGATATTTTTTGTTTGTTCTTTAAATTGAAAATAACATTTAAACTAAATGTTAAATCTGTGAGAGTTTTCTTTCCCGAACATTTTTCCTTTGTTTAACTGCACTTCGGTTTCCATACATTTTGATTTGTCCGTTACCCGTGTTTACCGTTATTGGAAAACGGTAATTTTTTTGTGCTCTCGACTGAGTTGTTTGACTTCCGTTTATTGGACGCGTTGAGTTTGCATTGAAACCTGTATTCGATTACCGTTGAGTACAGCGTAAATTGACGTATTGTTCTGATTTGGGATCGATTCGTAAACGCTCGTCCCTCCCGGTAGAAGATTCTCGTGGCTCGTAACAGGCAACTAGTTTCCGTGACAGAAACTATTCCCCAGTGACGATTTGGTCGCTACAACAGCACTAGCGAACAACGCAGTAGAACGCGCGCGGAAAAAGTATGTTGTTGATTGATGAGTATTTACAGAATGCGATACTGAAGATGAGTAACAACAACTCATTTAACGAACTGAAGATCAATAATCTCTGAGTGATGATAACAAGAATTAATCGATAGATCGATGTGGCAATTATCGGAACAAAACAATAATTTTTAAATTAATTGATAAAAATGATACACACATGTGTATGCATTATTCGCTGATTAAAATAAGCATCGATGGAAATGGAAATACATTTAAGAAAAAAATGAAATTACAAATTGCTACAGAACTTCCGTCCTAGACCGTTAATCGACGAATGAAAGCTCGATGCACCGTTTATGGTATGTATTCAACCGGTCTTGCGGGGAACCTTACTCTACGGTTGGTACGTGTTTAACGTGGTGAAGGGTTACATACTATTTGTAAGGGCCGATTTGAGAGATCATCACTGTTCGTCGTAGGTTGTGTGGGCGGAGTCAATGGGGTAGCTTCTTGTAATGACTTTTGCTTGACGTAAACAGGTTTCAAGCGATCGATGCTAACTTTGTCTTTGATGCCGTTGCGCAGCAGAACTAAATAATTTTCTTTGCGTTCCATTTCTTTGGATGGTCCTTCGTACGGCGTTTGTAAGGACTTTCTAACAGCATCGACTCGAACAAAGACGTGGGGACAATTTTTGAGGTCATTGTGGATAAATGAAGGACGGTCGGCAACACGTGTGGAAAGTGTTTCTTGAGTTTCGAGCAGTATGATGCTGGTTCAACTTCGCTGGTAGTGCGTGTGTCAAGTACCATCTCACCAAGCAGTCTCAATGTGATGCTAAATACAAGCTCTGAGGGACAACAATCGATGTCTCTTTAACGGTGTTTCCAATACCGTGAAGTAAAGTAGGAAGGCATTCGGTCCATTCTGTTCCTTAACAAGCGGTGAGGGCAGCCTTCAACTGACGATGGAAACATTAAACTAGTCCATTAGCTGCATGATGGTATGCAGTGGTACGCAGATGATCGCATACTTATAAGCGGCTTAGTTCGCTGAACAAAACACTTGTATATTGCGATCCTCTGTGAGTGGTAATGGTAGTAGGCACACCAAAGATGGAGATCCAAGAATCGACGAATTTTCGTGCGATGGTTTCGGTAGAAATATCTGTTGTGATTGACAGCTTTGGGGATTACTTTTAAGCATATCTGTGAGCAGTGTAAGTATCTTAGCGGCGCTGGGAATAAATCGTCCGCGATAATTTACGGCGCCTAAGAAACAGTGTAAGCTCTTGATTGATTGTTGCATTGGATATTCTAGTATGGACCGTGTCTTTTCAAGTAATGGGCTTATCCCATTACTGTCAATCCTATGGCAAAGAAAATCAATAGTCGACTAACCAAATACGCATTTTTCGGGACTGATAGTAACGCCGTATTGGGCGACACGTTGGAATATTTCACCGAGGTGACGTACATGCTCCTCGTGTGATGAACTAGCTACTAATACGTCGTCGTTATACACGAAGACGAAATCAAGACCACGAATTATCCGATCCATGAACCTTTGAAGAGTCTGAGCTGCATTGCGCAAACCAAAGGGCATGCGAAGGAATTCGAAAAGACCAAATGGCGTAATCACAGCAGTCTTAGAAATATCGTCGGGGGTTTATGAGAATCTGGTGGTATGCACGTACGAGGTACAATTAGGAGAAAACTGATTTTCCGTAAAGGCTAAGCGAAAAATCGTGAATGTGCTGAAGAGGGTGGCGGTCATGTAGTGTAACACTATTCAACACACGATAACCGCCGCAAGGTCTCCAATCGCCAATCTTCTTGGCGACCATATGTGATGGCGAAGCCCACGTGGTAGTGGACGGTCTAATCATACTCAATGCAGCCATATGTTCAAATTCGCATTTTGCTGCTTTCCGTTTTCTGGTGGTAGCCTTTAGGCTTATGCAAACAACTGGAGACCATTTAGTGATGATGTGATGATGAACATCGTGGGTAGGTCAATCCGTGTATGATGCTAGGCGTGTTAAGGTCGGAAATTCGCGCAATCCATTGCTGTAAGTGGCATTATTCCGAATAAAAATGCGCAGACCAGGTGACGTGATGGAACAGATTTTCTTGGACACGTTGAGTTACGTGGTATTGTCGTGTAGTCGTCGGTTTTCAAGATTGGCTATTAGACCGTAATTGGTCAAGAAGTCGATACCGATTTTGGGCTTTTGGACATCAGCTATAAGAAAGACGAAGTGGAATTCACGTCTGAGTCCGAGATCGAGTTTCAGAAGTGTCGCACCATAGGTCAAGATTTTCGAATCATTAGCCGCCTGCAATGTGATGCTTGATCGACGGAAATCGCGTTTTTCGCGACTGCGCGGTATAACGCTAACTTTGGCGCTTGTCTCTACGAGAAATTTGAGCTTAGTAGACGCGTCGTAGACGTACAAAAGGCGACTAGTTGGTTTGCTAGGAGCGATCACCGCCATAACTGACTGGCTACGAGGTGTTACGACACGGTGACTGTCAGCATTAGGATGTTTACAGCCGGGGCGACAATTTCGCGCAGTGTTTCCGACCTGACAATGGTAATAGCAGAGCCAGTTAGTATCACGAGTACGAGAACATCTTCTATTTCTAGATCGACTTCGAAGTCTAAATTTAGACATTTTGGGCAGTTGCATGTTGTAAATGGTGTGCTGTAACGATGAGAGTTCCTTTGTAAGCGTGGCCATGGTGGCTCTTAACTTTGAGAGGTTACTTTCTTCTGATAATTGACTAATACTAGTTCTGTCAAAGTATTTGTGGATTTTATCCGCAAGTTCAGCCAATGTATCGAGACTGACATTGTCAACCGACACGGCAAGGATGGCAGTGGTGCTGGATGGCAAGCAATTCAGCAAGAGTTGCTGTAGGACAGAATCGTCTAACTTTGTGTTACTCACCAGAGAACGCCTGTGGCGCAACAGCTCTGAAGGTGTTCTGTCAACGAGTTCCATATCAGCAAGTAGTTGCTCAAGACTGGATACATCGGAAGCTATGGTACGCTTAAGGACAGCAGCCTTCAGCGAGTCGCAAGGCGAAATGGAGGGTAATTCAAGGTAATTCAAGGTTTCAATGATCTAAAAAGCAACAGGCTTAACAACAACCATAGGTTGGTACAAATTGAAATTTAAGTGTATAAACAATATAAGGAAATAGATTAAACAGTATATAACTGTTCTGGAAACGAATAATGCAATGAAAATTCATCTAATTTCGTTTTAAATTCATGCAAGCTAGTGGAGCGAGCAACGGTTAAAGATAAACTGTTTCAAGTATATCAGACACGGACAGAGTAAAAATACCTTCTAGAGTTCAGGCGGGAATGGGGTACGACCAGCACATATTCATGGGTCCGATAATTCCTCGTATCCCTTCGCGTGAATAAATCCTGTAGGGGGTGGTTTATGATATGGAATGTTTTGTAAAGTAAGATAAGGTCTCCTCTGATTCGTCGATAGGGAAAATCGAACAGATTCAGTTGAGCTAACCTTTCTTTATATGGTTTGTTTCGAATGCTGAGAACTAGTTTCGTTGAACGGTGATAGATTCGCTGAATAAGTTCCACATCCCTCTTGAGCCACGGAGACCATGACTGCACACCGTATTCCATGACTGGTCTCGAGTATGTATTCATGATCCTTTGGAATATCTTGGGCGAAAATTTCCCAAATACACGTTTGAGTAGATTTAGAACACGTGTTGCTTTTTTAAAGGCACTGTTAGTTTGAAGTGATGTTTTTAAACTGGAGCATATCCAGACACACAAATCTTTTCTTCACTACAATTTTCAAGGACATGCGTACCTATGTGATATGTGACCTCTACTCTATTCCGCATATTCATGATCCTGCATTTGTTGAAGTTAAACAGCAGTTTGCTCTTCAACGATCAGCAGTGGAGCGTATCAAGATCCTGTTGTAATAGCGAACAGTCTTCTGGACTACGAATGCTGCGCCAAATCTTTATGTCGTCCGCAAATAACAAAATGTTACGTCGCATAATTTCCGGTATTTTATTGACATAAACCAGAAAGAGGATCGGACCAAGGACTGAACCTTGGGGAACTCCGATTGTTGCTGCGATTGGTTTGGATAATGCACCATCAACGCGTACCTGGTTAGTGCGATTTGTCAGGTAGTCATTTAGCCAATTCAACAACTTTCCTGTAATACCAAGCCTTTAAAGCATTGCTGTAGTTGGGAATAGTCAACACGATCGAATGCTTCTGATATATCTAAGTAGCACGCGTGTATTACTTCTCCTTTATCTAACGATTCTGTCCAATCATCTAGCATTACCAGTAAATTAGACAAACAGGAATAATTTCATCTAAATCCATGCTGGTTGCTCGATAGCAACTGATTATTCTCGAAATTTTTCATTAGATCGTCAACAATGAGTCGCTCAATTAATTTTGGAGCCACGGGTAGCAAACTAACGGATCGGTAATTAGAAACATCGGAGCGATTTCCACCTTTGTAAATAGAAAAATTATTCGGCGTTTCCAAACTGTAGGAATCACTTTACTTGCCACTATTTGCTAGAACTAGTAAGTGAGTGGTTTGTATAGCAAACTCGCAAACTGCTTTAATATTTTCAGGGTAATTCTGTCAGCCCCAGGAGAATTTCCGGTTTTGAGATTGAGTAAACTTTGAAGGACGCGTTTCGAAGTGACACTTATTTCACTTAAGGCAACCGTGTTTGAAAGTGTTGGGTATAGGATGTTTACTGCATGTTCTATCGGGTTGAATACCGATGAATAAAACGTGGCTGCAGTTGTTGTTGGTCCAGTTGGTGTGTTCACGGACGCTACTTCTATTTCACCTTAGCTTGATCGTTAACCATACGATAAAATATTCTGGGGGTTTCGCTTCATTTTGCTTGATATTACTTCTTGGAAGCACAACATGTCTTGGATGACAAATTTGTTTACTTTGTTCCGCAGTAAACTGAATATTTCCCAGGTCTCTGATGATGGGTTTTGTCGATGTTGTCGCTAAGCAATTTTCCGTACTTTCAACCACCTACGAGTTCGGCTTCTTAGTTTAAATTCAAATTTTTTCTTGAGTTCCTGAGGACAAATTCGGAGCTCACTTCGATTGAACTTTTGAGATTAGATATTAGCCATATCCAAAACTCATGTACGTTGCTGGTTTCCGGTTAGCAGGTAAACGTGTTCTTCAGAGCATCACTCAACGCCATCGTGTTGATCCGCCTAACTGTTTTACGGGCATCATTTGTTTTTACAGCTTCGAACAGATAGTCAAACTGAAGGACAACGTGATAACTTAGTCCTAGTGGACTTTCGTAAGCAACGTTATTAATGTCGTGTTCATTGCTTGTCAGGAAAAGATCTAAGAATGAGAGTACATCGTTTCCGCGGTATCGGGTATTACATACAATATGGTTATAAAGAGGAATATCTTCAAACAACTCACTGGATGCTCGCTCGGGGGAGTGTTCTGGGTAAATGGTACTGCTCTGCAGATTCAGTAAATTGAAGTCACCCATAATCAAAAATCCACAAGTGAATCTGAAAGTAACCATGCGAATTTTATCCAGTAGGGCCAGATTGTAAGATTCCTGTGCACACTACTCCCAAAATACAGTCTTCGCCTTTAGCTAGCCGGACTGAGCACCAAAGTGTATCCAGTAACACGATGTCTTGATCCGTAATCTCACGGCACAGAAGGATTTTCCTATAATACAAAGCTACTCCTCCATGACGAATGAGTGATATTCCTGGTAATTCAAGTTCACTATTTGTTTGGTGGTTTTGTAGCCACGTTTGCGTTACGGCGATGATGCCAGGTGAACATCTCAGGAAAACTGCACGCAGTTCACCGATTTTGTTTTCGAGATATGATGGGTTGGTATAGATGCATCTCATTGTTGTTTTTCTCAACAAGGATAGGGTGTGGGGAAGGAGGCTACCGAAGTGCGCAGTATCTGTTAGGCCGACTGCTCCCGACTCTGCATCTGAAGGTTTTTTGCTTGCAGGGATGCTTGATCATTTTGAGATTGTCCTGTTGGTATAGATTATTCTATGGTATCGGTTGAATTTGTTTCTGACACGTCAACTACTGATTGACTTGGTAGTGTTTCTATTGAACTTCGTGGTGCATCTTTCTTTCCAATGTGGAGTTTCGATGCGCTTAGTTTAATTTCTCGCGGCATTTGACTGCGGCCATTTTCCCAACAAGTTTTGACCGTGTTCAACATATCTTTACGCAAAAACTTTATTTTAAGGAGCTTATGACCGATGCCCTTATAAGCCCACCATGTGCGATTTTTATATAATTAAAGTTTATAGTACTTGTACAGTCTTCTATTTTGTATAATTTTAATTTTTTAACTTAGATATTATCCTTTCGTTTCGAATACCGATAGCATCCTATCGATTTATCGATTTCCTGTTATCGTTATCACTCACATTTCACCGATTTTCTGTTCGATAACTCAGTTGACTATATTCATCTGTTAAATACCATTTGTACACAATCAACTAATTCATTAATTATAATACACTTTTCGTACACGCACGGTCTTCGTTCTTCTATGGTTGTATCCGAGTCGAAATTGTAAATGGATATAACTGGAACACTCGCAGCCTCAGAATCCATTTCCTCCTATCCGCTACAAGATCCTCCGTTCTAACAATCACAGTGTATTCCCTGCGCATTACCGGCTTCAGATGCTCCTAATCTCCGCGTTTGTTTCGGCCTAATTTAGGCTATTTTTCGTTTAGATGAGATCACGATGAATCTTTTATTTATTCTCATGTGGTGCTCTTGCTTCATATCGATGTAGCTAAAGGGGTCAGTGATTTTATTTATGCTATTTCTGAGGACAAGCCATAAGAATTCACATTAATAGATGGAATTGGTATTTTCCAGCAAAAGAAGCTCGACATCCTTATTACAAAAAGGCTCTTGGTGATAAAAAACCGTCTCAGCTTCTTCGCCAGATGAAAGAGCTACTTGGATTTAAAATGATCGATGAGAGCATTTTTAAACAATTGTGGTTTAGAAACCTCCCAACTGACATTTGCTAAGTGGTTGCTAGTTTATTAACTTACGTAATAATAGCAGAGCAAGAAGAGGAGGTCTATAGTATGCTCAAAACAAAGAAAACTGACCAAATTACGGTACATTCTACGACGATCAATTCGCACCGTCAATGTTTGGAATCAAAAAACAAGTCGGTGTACTAACTCTTATGGTAAACTCGGATTTGCCGAATGTTTCTAGCCGACCACGCTCAAAATCTAAATCTTGACCATCAAGAATCCCTGAGCGCATATGTTTTTACCACAAAGGATATGGGGATAAAGGCTCAAAAAGCATTTCTTCATGGTTAAAAACCTTCAAAATAAAGGTTAGCCTGTAACGGCGACAACTTTATGCGGCCCACCAAATCCAAGTCGCTTGTTTTAAGTTACTGGCATATCGAGTGGTATAGGTTTCCTAGTCGATACTGGTACTGAAATCAGCGTCATACCTCCCGTATCCAGTTCCTCAAAGCCGTCGTCATACAAGCTTCTGGCTGCAAATGGTATTTGTATTTACACTTATGGTCAACTTATTTGAACCCTTGTCTGCTTATCATCGCTGAGGTTAATTGCCCCATAATCAGTATTGACTTTTGTCTCACTTCGGCCTAAATGTCGAAGTAAAACAGCGGAGATTAGTGGATACGATAAGCTCTTTACAGGTGTCAGGCATCACTACTAAGCCATTTCTTCTAGTATCAAGGCAGTAACTCTAGAAACATTAACATTTAGTGCTATATTGCATAAATTCCCATCCATCATGCTTAGGCAGACAAAGTGACCTACTATGTGAAACACCACATCGTAACTAGCCGAAGACCCGTCTTTTTTAGACATAGGCGACTTCACCATTCTGAAACTCAAATTTGCGAAAAACCGAGTTTGAGCATATGCTAGAGCTTATAATCATTCGCCTTTTCTCCATCTTCCGGTCATCACCCCTGCTCATGGTTCCCAAGAAGGCCTCACTTGCCTGGAGGCTCGGTGGTGACTACGGCGAACTTTACAACTGACCAGTGCGAAACAGATAACCTGTACCACACATCCATGATTTTTATTTGAATCTTTCTGCCACAACTATACTTGCTAAGCTTTATCTTGTCCATGTTTTCTACCACATTCAGGTAGCCGAGGAAAACATACCTCAAAGGGCATTAACAAATCCATTCGGTTTATACGGATTCATTCGAATGCCCTATGGACTGAGAAACGCTGCATAGACTTTCCAGCGTTGCATCGACGAAGTCCTGTGAGGCTTGGCGTTCATCTACGCATTCATTTCACGATGTCTCATTTGCCAACAACTCTCCAGAGAATCACGCCACACCCATTCGTATTGTTTTCTAACGTTTCGTAAAGTACGGGATCAAGCTCAACCCTAGTGAAAGCATTTTTATTACATACACTCTGGATGTTTTTTATCACCGCCTCACTATATCTTGTATTACACATTTTCCTAAAAATGTCAGGCGATTCCAGACATTTCTGACCCAACGACGGTAATTTAGTTGCGCTTTTTTATCGGTATGAATAATTTTTCCAGCGTTTCGTTACAAATTGTGCAAAAGTGATTACACCTCTAACCGATTTGCTCAACTCTAAAGCAAAATCACCTCTACTTTCGCCAGAAGCACTTGCAGCTTTTACCGCATTCAAAAAGGCTCTTTACAGTGCCACCAAACTTGCTTTCATTGATCCAGAACCGACCTCTCTTTTATCATTGACGACTGATTCCTCGAATTTGTCAGTTGAAGCTGTTTTACAACAACACCATAAGTGCACAGTCCATATATTGGCATTTTTATTGCAGAAGCTTAATCCGGCACAAAGCCACTACAGCACATTTTGCCGTAAATTATTTGAGATATGTTTAGCAAAATTGCATTTCTGTCAACTATTTGTAGGTCGTGACTTAACCATTTTTACGGATCACTAACCGCTAACTTTTGCTCTGCATTATAAACTCCATCGTCATCCGGCGCGCGAGATAAGACACTCGGATTACATTTCTCAATTCTACACTGATATTCGTTACGTGGAAGCAGAGGCAAACTTGGTTGCCGATGCTTTATCAAGACCTGACAATTCTGTTTTGTCTACAAGCACACGATCCGATCTCTAGCTTTTGGCTAACCATCACAATGAGATTAATTCAACCGAACTCGCGAAGTATCGATCCTTAAATGTGCAGCAAATCGAGTCACCCGACGCGGATGCCCTGTCGATGATATTTTGACAGGAAAACCTAGACCACTTGTTCCTTATTCTCTACGACATGTCATTTTTGATTAATTTCATTCGATGTCTCATCCTGGAAAGCGCACCATTTTGAGGCTAATTGCAGATCGTTTTGTTTGGCTGTCCGTGGATAAGAAATTACCAACCTCGGTCCAGCATTGCATTCCTTGTCAAAAGAAAAAAATATCTCGACATACTGTGACCGAATGATGGCCTGGCAAACACCTGACGTTTAATCATATACGAAGAGGATACCAAAGAACAATTAACCAACTTTGTCAGTGATAGGCGCTCATTTGAATCTTTCCACTGAAGGAAATTCTGGACGCTCGATTGGATTATCAGCCATTTACAGTCCTGAACTGAACAAAATGAACTGAACTATAACACATACATTCCGTTTAGTCATCCACACAGTCGATTCTATTATGTGCATCTTGATCTCTTTGGTCCTATATCATCATCCAACGGATACCCATTCATCCTAACAGTGATTGATCGATTTCCTCGATTGCTTTCCTGATCAAAGACACATGTTCTGACACTGTAGCACGTGACTTTCTCGAACATTGGATTGCCAATTTCGGCACGCGATATATTATCACAACCGACCGTGGAGCTGACTTTCAATCAAAAATTTTCGGAGATTTGATTCGACTCATTGGTTGTCAGCACATCCAAACCACCCCCATCCACTTCAACTCAAATAGATTGGTTAAACGCTTCCAAAGTCAGCTCAAAGCCTCTTTAGCTTGTCAGCTTGATCCTAATAGATGGACTTAGAATTCGTTCTACTATCAAAGAAGACATGCAATGCTCAGCCGCATAGTTAGTTTTTGAAACTACCTTGTGTCTTCCCGGTGAACTTGTTATGCCTTGCCAGTCATTACCTCCTATGTCAGATTACATTACTCGCTTGTGATTGTTTATATCGAAGTTTAATTTTACGTCTCCCAGACATCGCAATATTTACCAACAGAAATGACATAATCTCGATGCGTGTTATTTTGTTATTTTATTTTTTCGACTCTCTTTGTAAACCACTTCTACCATCCTATCATGGAACGCACAGATTTATTGAGCGTAAACCCAAGTATGGATAAGAATGATCGGCGTGAGACTTTTTCTTTTGATCGTCTAAAATTAGCTTTCCTTTAGCTTTAGCCGCCAACTCCATCATGCGTCATTACTCGTCTATCACAACCGCCGTGTAATTTTCATGAGCATTGGCCCAAACATTTGGAGACTATATGACTTCATGAACATTTCGAGCGTGTGTTATTCTTCCTTAAAGTCTAACTAACGCTCTGATGGGGAAGTATTGTAGTGAACAACTTCCAATTTGTTCATTCGTATTTTAACAGATACATTTTGCCGTTTGAGGTTATTCGTTTTTGGCCATGTATACTTCAATCGAAGTAATGCTTGTAAAATATAATTTTTGGTGGTTAATATAAATTTTTACCCTCGGACTTTGTATTCTTCGTGAAGTTTGTGTGCGTCGTTTCGTGCGGGAATTGTGATTAACGGATTATCCAACATTGAAGCTCATTCTGCACTTTCGATTTCATCTCTTGGATTTTCATGTATGGATTTTATTGCCATCGTTGGACTTCACTGGATCTTTCATTGGACATTTGCTTTTAAGGTCTTTTAGTGAGTTCGTTCCATTTTTGTTGTATTTCGTTTCGTGCAGACTTATATTTTTGGAATAAGTACTGTGTAGTCATGACTCCAGCAGGTTGGGGTGGTAGTCGTGTGAAAAGTTTATTCAGGGGTTGGTTGAGGGTATGTAATATATTGAATATAAGAATCAAATCACCATTAGAACGTCGGTAGCAAGAGTCGAAAAGATTGAGACTTGTAATACGATCATCTTATTGTTTGTGCTTCAAACCACGTACGAGCTTGGTGGTCCGATGGAACATTCTCTGCTAGAGGCTGATGTCCTTCTGTATCCAAGGAGACCAAGCCTGAAAAGCATATTCCATGGTTGGCCTCAAGTACGTATTAATTATTCGATGAACAGTTTGCTTCACGAAACTGTCGAACACTCGTTTTAGGAGAAGCAGTAATCTTGACGTCTTTCCATAGACAGTGGCGGTGGTATGTTACGGTTTCAATTTGCTGCTTAACCACACATCCAAGTTCATCTCTTTGCCATTGCTTTCATCAATATGAGAGATAAGGGTGTAAGAGAACTCGAAATATCTTCCAACAGTCAATACCTTGCATTTTCTGATATTGAAAGTGAGTTCATTTCTAACTGATCAGTCGTGTGAGGCATCGAGTTCCAGCTGAAGCTGTCTGCAAACCTCAATTGTGGGTACTTGTGTCCACAGATTAATGTCATCCTTAAATAACAAGATTTTGCAAGATGTTTCAGCGAACCAGTTTATGTAAGTCGTTTACATAGATCAGGAATAGATTTGGTCCAAGCACTGATCCCTGGGCCACTCTACTAGTTACCGCAATGGGTCTTGACAAAGCACTATCAACCCTTACTCAAATAACTCCAATAAAGTATATTAGAATCTACATTAAATGTGGGGTCTACGAGGATCTCCGAAGTTTCCAGGAGCGTAAAAATGTGTGATAGATAGCAGATTTTATCCAGGATATATTTGAAATTAATCTATTGATTGTGCAGTTCAGTAATTATTACTCTCTGAAACGACTGAACCCTTATTCGATCGTGGATTGAATGAATAAAAAATGCTAGTTTGAGAAGTAAATATAGTTCAAACTTGTATCGTGTTCAAGTGAAGAATGTGTTTGAACTTTCATTGTATTAGAGATCAAATGACGTCTATGCTCAGCGAAGATGAATGATTAGAAGTTTCGGATCTTTAGTTCACTCTCACTCACACACTCACTCAGTCCTCTCCGTGCCGGGTGACACATGAGGCGAAGACAACCCGCGCCAGTGGTTCCGGTCTGCCGCTGCTTCCGTTGCTGTCTGCACTGTGAATCCTTGTGCATGTAGTTCACGTTGCCACGTTTTGCGCTAAGTTTCCTTATGCCGTCCCCTTTTTCGTTTACCTTGCGGAAGCCAGTGAATAGATACCTGTGAAATGAATCATTTGATTCCGCTCACGAATATTGAGAATCGATCTATTTGGTAATATATATGTTCAAGGCATTAATTCAGATCAATCGATGGAGAATGAGAGGACATTTTCATTGGCTAAATCAAAAAGTGTATAAATAAATAAATAAATTTTATTCTTGGAAATCCAAGGCATGTTAAACATGATCAATAATTTCCAAAAGCTTTGTACAATCAGATTATAGTATGTACATTTGCGAAAAAAATTTGTTCAAGATCATTCGTTTCAGCGGAATTTAACGTTAAATAAATATAAAGGTAACGGTATTTAAAGTTGTTTCCAGGTAATCGGTACGTGATCTGATATAGTACGAAAACACAGCTATTGCAAGGAAAAGTCTAGAATGTTTTCGGCAACACTGATGATCAATGGATAAGGTCCATCAAAGATGCGCGGAGAATCTCTATTGTTGAAGTTCCAAACTTTTTCATTTTGATTGTTGTAAATAGATTGATCTTTCCTGAACATGAGCCGTTTTCTTGTCCGCTAGGCGAAGGTGGTTTATTCCACTAGTTTGAGGTCTGGGAACCAGTTTTATTTTGGTGCGGATTGAGAATTTTGCTGTGGAGAAAAAACTTAGAAGCGAGAGAATGTTGTTTAGAACATTATGAACGTTTATTTAATATCAATAACCAGGAATGCAATTATTATATAAATCATCAGGTAGAACATTTAAATTAAGAAGATTGCGAATTTTTTC
>JACCGJ010011597.1:0-23265 GCA_013407085.1 Atriophallophorus winterbourni | reverse complement strand
CTGGCCTTCTGCACCCACTGATTTCGAGAATACGGTACACTGTACCCCATTGTCGATTTCTCTCGAGGCTCCGACTCAATCAGGTATTTACAGTGTAGTCCGGAGCCTTAAGCACCATCGGGCATCAGGTGCTGATGCTTTGCTTCCGTCATTGTTCAAAGACGGTGGTTTCGCTGTAGTTCGCGAAATTCAAGCGCTGTTCTCCAACATATGGGCTGCGGAACGCGTTTCGATTCCTAGGAGAGAATTAGTAATCTCAAAAAGGGACGGCGCGATTCCTGTGAAAATCATAGGGGTATCAGTCTCATTTCAATAGCTCCTAAAATACTTGCGTCCATCCTGCTTCACCGATTGAGTACCAAACGGGAAGTGCAAATCCGTGAGGAGAAAACTGGTTTCGTGCCGTTCGAGGGTGCATAGATCGAATTTTCACGCTACGTCAGTTACTGGAGCAACGCCACGCATTTCGTAAACCAACTATCTTGGTATTCCTTGACATCCGAGCGGCATTCGATTCAATCACCGCGAAAGTCTTTGGAACTGTCTGCTGAGGCATGAAGTGCCCGAGAAGTATGTTTGAATCTTGAAATCATTGTTTTGCAAGGGTTTGAGCTTACGGACAATTGTCGTCCTCGTTCAAAATCTCCAGCGGGGTGCGGCAGGGCTGCTCTATCTCGCCGTTCCTTTTTAGCTTCGCGATCGACAATGTCCTGAGAAAAGCTTTAGCTGGTCTGGTGTGCGCGCGTGTTGAACCTCTACCGGGTGAGAGAGCTACCGATCTAGAGTATGTGGATGACAATGCACTTCTGGGAGATGACTTCATATAATGCAACGAGCTCTGGACCGCCTGGTATTTCGCATAACAACTTTAAAACTGGAGCGGCTCTCTTCCAAACCTAACTGTGTGCGATGTCAATCTTTTGAATTGGTCGACAGCTTTGTTTACCTTGGCAGTTGTATCTCTGCTGCCGGTTGTGTCGAGGACGAGATCTCACATCGTGTTTGCAAAGCGGGTGCAGCGTTTGCTAACCTCCGCCACATGTGGCGTCGACGCAGTTTCACTCCATACTAAAGGCCGGGTGTACAACGCAGTGGTCCGTGCTACACTACCTAATGGCTGCGAAACCTGGTCTATCCGAGCGGAAGATGTCCGTCGGCTTTCTGTTTTTGATACCCGTTGCCTGCGTAGGATTGCTCGCATTCAGTGGCAGCGTCGCGTTACAAATATGGATGTCTGCAATCGGGTGTTAGGACCAGGTGGCCACGGAATGAGATAAATGCTGATGCTTGCTCGTTTGCGATGGTTGGGACATGTTTTAAGAATGCCTACTCACCATTTACCGTACCGCGCCTTATCCGCTGAGCCTGACAGAAGCTGGGAGAAACAATCGAGTGGCCAGTCCATGACGTGGCGCGTTGGGATGAAGAAACTCACCGAAGTGCTAGGCTCAGTGGGGCGTATTTGTTTGGCTGGGTGGGGTCCAATAGATCCACCTAATAGTTGGCTGGAAACCTTACGAGATATGGCTGCAGTGTATTTTATTGTCATAATTTTTAACGAGGAATTATTAGCAGAAAAATACAAAAAAATCACAAAATTGCATGCATCCAAAATACAAAAAACAAGCTGCTTTTGCATATTCCGCTTGCTTGCTTTCCCTTTTTACGCGCTTGCTTATCTGCTTCATAGTGCTTGGCACTTTATCTGACTCCAGACTTGTTCTTCCTGATGACGATCCTTTAGAGAGCAACAGCTCCCATTCCGTGTACGATTCGATGCTTCGCCGGAGAACCATTTGAGTTTACGCTCGTTGATATTCAAATGAACATTATAGTGTGCTGATTGATTTCTATAGAGATTTCAATATTTAGCAAAATTATATTAGAAGGATATTGACATAAGGTAATGTGTTGCTCACATCCCTCGCACTTGCAAGCAACTACCGGTTTCTGGATATCGACATAAGTTCTCCAACCTTTCTTATGAACGTGTCCACATTCGACCCCAGTATTTTGCTTGCGAGGGTGAAATCGTTGCGGAGCACTATTTAGCATTCTCTCCTCCGAAAAATTACGCAATCTCAGTATCAGGTGTTAAACTGGCGATGTCGCCAATCACGGATACAGTTGAGATCATTATCCAAAACATATTTTATACCTGACATGTTCAGGCCAGTGAGCGCCCCGAGGTTTAGTATCGAGCAATACTGCAAGGTGCTCAATCGATTGCTATCAGCAGCGAACTATATGCGTTTTCACATTCATCAGTCAAGGCCTGGATAACTTAATATGGACGCAGCCCACATGCCCTCTGCAAGTACGGTAGATTCTTTAACTACGGATTTGTGATTACATGTTAGTCGGAACCCGGTTTGTGGCTTGTTGAATGTACGACGTCGCACAGTTCCAAAAGACATCACTTTTGCGCGACTGACTCCACGAAAGGATTAACTGACTTCGCTAATGTCTCAATTTGCGCCGGTTACCTTCCAATTTTCGAGCGCCGCAAACAGTACGAGGTACCAGTGCATCTACATACTCCTGCACAGCCGAGAACTAGGTCAGCACTTGACGCTGTCGCCAATTATAGTTCGTTTTAAGGTCGAGAACAAGTTTCGTAAGTGCCGAATCATTCGGAGGGGTGGCCAAGGCCACTTTCTCCTCCTGGAGGATGAGTCGGCTTCAATGAAGGTTCTTGGGGATTTGGGTATAAAGCGGCGTCCCCACCATCACTCGGCGTTTGTTCGAGTCAGCTTCTTTAGCCTTTGCACAACTAAGTGCGACCTGCAAGACAGCAGGGAGTTGCCAGAAAGAGCTGGTCTACCAGACTCTGTTCCAGGTTTTTCCTCGGGGTTTTCTCACGAAGCCTTTCCCGCGATCGGGTATCCCGCAAGGCAGCGGAGGTTTAAAATCAGGGTTTTCCTTTCCTTAGATGAAATGCCCTCCCAGGCTAACGAGCTCCATCTGCCCGAAGCAAACTGGTTTTCAGGCGCCAGTCACTCGCCTTCGCCCCTTCTCCTGTTGGTAGAAGCAGTTCCGCCGGGCTCGGGGAGCCACTCATGCAGGCCAGAAGCTGGACTTGGTTGTCAGAGGCTATTTGAGTCGCACGTCATATGGGAGCATTTTATAAACAGTGGGAGCTTATCCCCACTGCAACCCCCGGCTATGACAATCTTTGGAACTAAAATATCGGACGCCCCACGATTGGCTTAAAGACTCGGTGTTGATCAGTCATATCCATAAATTATGTATGTATGAAATCACAAGCCTGATCCTGGCGAAGTGTCGCACCTAGTCTTAATAGTGTCAGGTTTTACAGGCCTAGACAGATGCAAGAAATACAAAGTGAAAATGGTAATGAGATTCCAGTGTATTTTAGCATGCAGCTCAGTACCGGTGCCAAATTAACGTACGATTGCGCATTAATACTCAAGCAATCTATGGCTGATCCCAGGCCTGCGGCGAAGGGTCTTTCAAGTGTAAAACACATTTCGCACAAGGCCAACCCTTGACTGCACCATACTGGAACCGGACGACTTGGAGGCTGGAACATATTCAACGGTACAACACTAGAGGCATAATTGTTGGACACCTGCTGTAATAGATAAAACATCTTAGTTTTTCTGCTGTTTTGTAGCGAAGCTACTTGTTGTCTAAAAGCCTTCGCGGCATATTCATAAAAAAAACGTCAGGATCGACGTGGAGGCACTGGCTGTGCGGAACTTTGCACGAATCAACGCTTGTGATTTCATAATACACATCATTATTGGGCGCAAACCATATTGGCTCCTTCAGAACTGGTCAGTATGAATGATATCAATCGTGTGGTCGTCGGGGATGGAAAACGGAAATAAATTGCGGTTACCAGATCTAACAGTACGTTGAAAATACGTGATTTAGGATCGACTATATATTTCCATAAGTTATGTGACAGTGCGGAGTATGAAGCAGCGGTACAGACCAACACATCTGTTAGCCGTCGTCCCTAATAGCATGGTATGAAAGCACAAGCCTGAGCCACGTAAAGTGCCGCACAGTCAGAGACTGCATGTGGGCTAAGATACTGCCTGGTTGCCCATGCCCGAGTGGTTGGGTCTGAAACCTCAACGGTTACTGTCCATCGTCATGTTCCTCAGCTAGTATGAGCTCGAAACCCGTCACCCACAAAAATAGCATTACATCGGTAAGAAATGCTGAAGGCTTTCTTATTATACGGTCATCAAACAACTAAAATCCTAAATAGATAAGTGTTGAAACTGTGAGCAGGAACTGCAACATCAGCTTTACAGATTCCTTACTGCTTTCACTGTCGCGATTCATAACTAGCTCAACTGAAAACGTTTTAGAGCTATATGTAAGGACATGAAGGCACTGCGAATTGTAATCTCTTGACCCCAACTGCAGCTAGCTTAGCTCGAGCTAAGTCGGAGTCCGTTTGCCTTTACGGTGCCATTTCGGTTTGGGAGTAGCAAAAAGTTGAGAAATCTTAGATTACCGACACATGGTCAGATCAGTCAATTTTAAGCGCGGTATCTTATCTTTCGAAATCTACGTCGCCATCAAAGATTGTCAAGTATAGTTAAGTTGGGTATCCGAAGACGTCTTTTCTCAAATTAGCAATTCAATCTATAGCCGCAATTTCGTTAGCGCAGATAAGATAATTTTTCACTTGTAAAGTAACCTGTGTAATTGAAAATAGACTGAATCATGCTTGCTGTTCGCGAACGTGATTGCGTTAGGACGCCGGAGGCATATAGAACCTAAGCAAGACATGCGGCTTATTTCACGTTGTTAGAGCACCTTTATTTTGATTCGGTATGCTAACCTAGAAAGTGCTGCTGACAGAATGAATTACTTAGTTTAGCAATCTTTAGAGAATAGACAGTTCATTTCCGCTTTGTTCAGGGGCAGAAAATCGACCTGTTAGCGTTTACAACACAGAATAGGTGCCAATGGGCCAGCTGCTGATTGCAAGCGACACTGGGCAATCTTGTTGATGAAAGCACCATCGACGCGTGACCAGGTTTTAGAATCTTTAAACCGAATTTGCTGGGAGATTAGCAAATTGTAGGTTGTATTTAGCGAACGGAAAAATTGTTAAGAGCAAAACCATTCATCGGCATGAAAATATTTTTAAACAAAAAACATACGACCAAACCCAAGCTAGTAGACCAGCAAAAACAATCCGATAATTTCATGGTTCTATTTGGGCAATCAATGTCGGTATCAAAACAAGCGCATTGTGGAGTATGAAAAGTGAAAATCCTGGCCGTAAAACATCTCTATGCAAAAGAACGTGACCGACCAAGGCAGAAACCATACACGGAAAACCAATATCGGCCGATCACCGATTGAGGGAGAATAAATTGAAGGCAGTGAATAATAGAAAAATATTCAAAGCAAGAAAGTGTCTCGCAAAATGCAAGTTCACGGAACATAGACTTTAAGCGGTAGGCAGTCTCGGTAGACCGTAAGATGTACGCATTGGGCTTAGAAAACAAGATGGTAGTGGAGACAAATTGGACTAAGAGTGGACACTCAAGTATTATATAATGGCAGTACACTGAGGTTAAGACAAAACTTTGATTTCCTTGCAAACTATGGTGTATACGTCACGACAATTATTGCCCAATGAACTGAGTTTACTCGTCCTGGTCCTCGTGGCCATTTGCTGTTGAAAGAAGAAACAAATAAATGGAAAGCAATTGAAATAATGACACGCGTTCATTTTATATTGGATTTCGGGTACAAAACATGATATCGGTAACGCGTTTGCATCACATTTTCGTCAAAAATTTGAACTAGCATATGATGAGTGCTCGGTTGCGATCTAATAGAACTATTATGAGCATGGACGGATACGACACGAGGGCTTCAAATACAGAGAACATATGACAGGTATGCAATTCTTTGACATTCAGATTGTATGTATGTATGAAGGCACAAGCCTGATCCAGACAAAGTGCACGTGGGCCTAGATGCTGTCCAGTTGCCTAGGCCTAGACAGATATGATGTAAAATGGAGTTGCACATGAAATTTTACTGTAGAATGACATTAGTACGTCTGCCCTATAGGGAGTTTACTGCAACGAAAAAATACTAAGCTTTGACAAATGACTGTCTGTCTGACTGAGTTATTACAAAAACCAACCTCGATTGGAATTTCGAGGACGATAATCGTCACCACCGCGTCTACCACGAAAACTTCCTCGCGGCGCACCTTGGTAATCGTTGTATTCGTATTGTCCTCCACCGCCACCACGGAAACCACGTCCTCGCCCGCGACCATAAAACGGACGTCCACCACGGTCGGAATATTCATAGCCACCATACTGTTAGTATTTTAAAAAAGAGGACATTAGCCCGTTGTTTTGATATAAAACAGAAAATGGTTCCCTTTCTAGAAAGTTGAATAGGCTACGTTGCATTTGTTCGCATTCATAATGCACCATAAATGTCAGAATTTGCATAAAATTAGGTAAACTCGAAAATGACTGGACGCCATTATTGTCATATGTAGGCATTTTAAATAGAATACATTATATTTTGTCCACCTTCAATGCGCGCAACGTTGCAAACATGAAAAACGATTATTCTACAACTGAATCCGAACACGAAAGACGGGTTTCAGATGCCACAATTGCGAACAATAGCAGCATGAAGAATGTTCGCCAGCGTTTTTGATTATTTCACAATTAAACTTTTCACTTAGTCTGTCAAAGAGAAGTCATTGAAACTCAAGAATACCAGGCGTACAATTTGGATATTTTAGAGTAAACATTGTAAAGAAAATAACTTACCCCTCCTCGGTCGCGTCCACGACCACGGCCGTAAAATTCACCGCTGTTGGTGAATGGAGGGCTGCCTCTTCCTCGTCCACGGCCATACATTTGACCACGACCTCGTCCGAAAGAGTCATATTTGGTACCCTGTAACGTACATGAGTAAGATAAACGTCAATACCTTGACAGGCACACCACCTGGGCCAGTGACTTGATAGGCTTCATCACCTTTGGAGCCTTCGACTACATAAAATTCCACCTCTTCGCCTTCGTTCAGCGTTCGAGTTTTGTCCGGATCATCTTGGGTGATTGCGGATTGATGAACGAATATATCAGTCTCGTTATCACGGCAGATGAACCCGTATCCAGACTTAATATTGAACCATTTAACTTTACCGGTAACCCGGTGTTCTATAACTTTTCGAGGCCCGTCCATCTGCCTTTCGTCTTCCATTGCGTTTGGGCCACCTTCAACCATTTTTCAAACCAGCAATTAATCTTCGAACAACTTACACACGACGATTTCAAACAAAATGGCCAACCAACAAATTGATTATTAAAACAAATTTATTGCACTCAAATATTTTTTTTAGTCTTCTGTGAATCTTCCGATTTTTATTACTGATAAAATTGCACAATATTGTTGCTATGATAAAAAATCGTTACGATTTTTTGCTATTCTTGGAACTTGCTGGATAATATCAATGAGTATTTTTGTATATTAAAAAAAGCTTGTGAAAAATGAGCCTGAAATTTTCTGGTGCTTCATTGAAAATCATAAATTTCGCTCTCAGATGAGTACAAAAATACTTGCCTCACTGGCAACTGTTGCGAAAAATGGCCAAGTGCATTAAGCGCACAGCTTGTAAGCGTTAGGCTCAACTAGGCTGCTTGAATATTTATGAAGCTCACCATAGGATTTATGCATAGTACCACTGTTTGCGGTGAAGTTGTAAAGGCTTCTATCAAATTGCTGTGATGTCGCTCCAATTAATCAAAAATCACAGATTAATATAATCTCGCCCAGCTCATCAAATTTCTTACCCACTCTCTGTTGTGCTTGCTAATATAATCTCTGGAATAATAGCTGCCAAGTCGAAGGTACAGTAAGTTAACCAGTTACCCGTCCTCACAAGCAAGCTATCACTCCCAAATTCGTCAACGTAGCTAGAAATTTGAAAAACCGTAATAAGACCCGTAAGTCAACTACTCGACAGAAGCAACATTTGGTTGTTGCTGGTTTATCCGTACTGGATCAAATTATCCTGGAATTGAATGGTTTTCGCAAACAAATTGGTAAACAGCACTGCAATTCATATGCTTCAGAAACTGAAATTATTAAGGTACTTGTTTTCCACCAAGTAAATCCCTTTATTAGGGAAACTAAATCTCGCAGAGTTTTTAATGCAGGTCTATCAGCGATCTTATCACAATGGTGTGTCTGAAGCCTTCTACTCCCATTGTTCGAGTTCAACGTGTTTGAAGATGGAAGATGTGTAACTGACATCGGTCAATTCAGGTTGGATTGAAATAACATCAGATCGGGATGCGTTACAATCTAGGGCTCAGCACATCGCCAAATCAAACCTAGATAAACTTTTGGTCAAGCCGGTAAACCATCCATCCCGGATTAGACAAAACTATTCCGCTTCGAATATTGTAAATTTAACTGCAAGAACATCTATTCGTAAGTCAGACGATGCGCAAAACGCTATTCCATCATTGACGATTATAACTGACCGCACATCGCTACTGCTACTGCTACAAGTCATCACTCACAAATGCTGCTGTCTACGTCACACACATTGCAGCCAAGAAGGTGATTACACGGCTAATTGAGATGGTCGACGATTTGTTTCACACATCGGCCAGCGCACCCATCTTAGCTTAATATATCCTCTTAGACCTAGACTGGCCAGTCACTACAAATGTAGTCAACGAGAAAACCGGAACTTTTTTCGAAGTACTTTATGATCATGCGTTGCACTAGCATATGACTAATTCTACCAGGTTTGATGATGGATGCAATTCATACACTCTTCCTTTGGTTTTGTCGTCCCAAATAGATACCCTCAGGTATTAAAAAACTACCACTACTCTGCGGAAGCGAGGACTTAATATTAAGCTTTGATTCTTTACTTCGTTTGCGGCTACAGAATTTAGACTCTTCCCTTAAGTCATCAATCGAATCTGATGAAAGTGAAAACTATGATAAAAATTTTAGTCATCTAAAAGTTTTAGATGACAAGCACGCTTCCTTGCAGCGCGTAAGAAGCTACAAAATGCCGACCTGGTGCACTCCTCAAATTCGTAGGTCTACCCGTAAACGGGCGGTAGTATAACCTATCCTTCACTTATGGTTCCTGGGTTTACTCAAAAGCTTCTCGAACGCTCGTGATAAATTACAAGGGTGTATTATTCAGAAATTTCAGTTATCTTCAACAAAACACAGTCCTAAAAATGTTCATAGCTAACGCAATCAAAAATCAAAACCAAGAAAAGCATTAAACATTTTAAACTGGAGGATGGAAATTTTACTGATGCCGACCTGTCAAAGGCGTCTGCTTTCTCAGTGTCTCTCAATAGCTTTCACCAAAGCGTTGAATAGGAGCCACAACAGTTTATGAAAGAAAAAAGCACGATCGTACACAGTTTTAATTTCAGCTCCTCAAATTCTGTTGTCGTCGACAAATACCGAATACCTTGCTCGCTGAACTATCAAGGAAAATGCTCAAATCCACTTAGGATTACATTTTTGTCAAGTAGTATGGCAGATGTTGTTGGATCCGAACCAAAAGTGCACAGAAAGAAATTACCTGATAACGTTAGATTGTGCAATCCTACATGTCAAATTGCAGCGTTCAATTGCAAAATCATCCGAGACTGACACGAAGTTGTCAGCGAAAATACCTCAGCTTGTTTCAAATAACGTCAATAGTCCGACGTCGACAGCGTCGGACCAATAAATACTGTTACTGACTCGTTGTTACACGCTAAAAGCTGTATAAAGTGTCTCTATACGAATGCCCAAAGTTTGTCTAATAAATTGGCTGAACTAACCGAGCTGTGCAAACGATGCTCACCAGACCTCGTCGCTGTAACTGAAACCTGGTTTCAATCTTGAATGAAAGCAAACTGTCGATCCCAAACAATATACTATTACGCAACCATCGTCCACGAAAAGGTGGTGGTGTAGCTCTATACTGTTATGAACGTCTTTAGTGCAGGAAGATTCACGATTCCAAATTCGAATCAGAAGATATCCTCTGGTGTAGCCTTACACAAGATTCAGAGGATGACTGCATCATTGGTATAATATATCGCCATCCGTCTTCGACGGATGCTCAAAACGACAGGATTTTAGAGGCTTTACACTATACCGGAGAGATGCGAAGCTCCCAACTGGTCAACTGGGGTAATTCAACATTCCTCATCTTTTTAACAGATCAGATCACCCTCTACACACACCTGATCATAAATTTCGTAAGTTGATCGACATGATTCCAATGCATAACCATGTGTCCGACTTTACTCACCGAAGAGGATCAGAGTTACCGTCCGTTTTGGATTTCATCCTTAATCCAGAGACAACAGCAGTTGAGGGTGTTGACTACATTGCCCCCCTTGGTCTAAGTGATCATCTTATGTTAGGCTTCGAATATGTATGCAACGCTAGACGAGTATGTGATTCCGCAAAATTATTCAGAATGATTGACTTCGTGAGCTCACGTGACGCGCTTGGATAAGAAAATTGGCGAGTGCTTGATTATCACAATATCGAAAATCGTTGCACCGCACTCACAGAAACATTTCAGTGAAACAAATCACAACTCGCGATTTGTTAATGAACGACGGGTAAGCGACTTTCCCTTTATGCTTCGTAGTCACACGAAAAAATGGATCGGGCAAAACAACTCTGCTGAGTTCCACACAGAAATACCAGGACCGAAGTTTCCTGGCAACAATTTTGCAGACTTCACAACAAAGTGAACACTCTCATCAAGGATGACAAGGAAAATTACAACCGCTTTCTATCTTCGAAAATGTAAGGCAATCCTAAATTGCTGTATCGGATTTCTAATGCTCGATCGAGCGTGAAACCGGGGATGTTTCCTGTTATTACTGACGATGGATTAACAGTCTAAGCAAAGAAAACAGCTGATGATCTAGCTCAGTTTCATGCTGAAGTATTTTAATTCAAATTCAAAGTAATTCAAAGTTTTAATGGTCCAAAAAGTAAATACTTTACAGTAACCACAGATTAAAATATAGGGAATTCATAAAAACAACACAAATGTTTTATACACATGGAAAGTCAGCACGTGTATTCAGGTGCAAGGTTGGGTTTGGTCAACATATAATTGTCAAGTTCAGCCTTGAACATGTTCAGGCTTGTTGCGCAAATGATATGTGGGGGCAGGGAGTTCATAGAAAACAGACTCTGACAGCAAAGAAAAACCTTCGACAATTTGATCTGGAGTGTGGAATAATTAACTTGTATCCATGCGATCTGCTACCACGTGCTTCTTGCCGATGAAACAGGTGTTCAAGTGGGTGATCCACTGTATGCAGAATGTTGAAAAGCAGGATCAAGTCACCCCTGAGACGACGGTACGAAAAGTCAAAGAGGTTTAGTGTTGCAATCCGCTCCTCGTATGGCCTGTTGTATAGCCCGGTCACCAGTTTTGTAGCGCGGTAGTATACCCGTTGCAGCAAGGTCATGTCCTTTTGTAACCATGGGGACCATGCTTGAACAGCATACTCCATTGTTGGTCTGATATAGGTGTTAATTATACGTGGGAGTATCTGCTTTGAGAAACGACCAAAGATCCTTCTGAGCAATGCTAAGATTTGGCAGGACTTTTTGTATACAACAGAACAGTGCCGTGAAGACTTCAGGTTACTGCTAATCCACACGCCCAGGTCTTTCTCTTCAGTAACCCATGAAAGTTGCTGAGATCCCAGAGAGTATGTGAATTCGAATGATTTACCGACGTTCAACATTTTACATTTTTGGATGTTGAATGGTAAGCAGTTCCGCAAGGACCAATTATGAAGTGCTTCGAGATCTTTTTGGAGAATTTGGCAATCTTCTATGGTGCGTATGCTAGTCCAGACTTTGATGTCATCCGCAAATAAAATGATTTTCTGCGTACGATTTCAGGTATATCATTCGCGTACACGAGGAAGAGTATTGGCCCCAAGACTGAGCCTTGAGGTACGCCACTTGTAACTTCTACTGGGCTGGATAGTGCCCCATCAACTCTAACCCTTATAACTCTACCAGTCAAGTAATCCTTTATCCAGGCCAATAGTCTGCCGCATACCCCGAGCTGCTCCAATTTTTGTAGCAGTATGCTGTGGTTAACACGATCAAAAGCTTTAGACATGTCCAAGTAACAAGCATGGATAGGGCATCCATCGTCCACGGCTCGAGTCCAATTATCAAGAGTTATGAGAAGATTGGTGAGACAGGAGTGTCTTGTCCTGAATCCGTGCTGTGCGATGGAAAGAAGCTTATTTTGTTCCAAGTGTTTGATAAGTTCGTCGGCCACAAGTCGTTCGAGAACTTTAGAGACCACTGGCAACAACGTGACTGGTCTGTAGTTAGACACATCAGATCGGTTCCCTCCTTTGTATATCGGAGTGATTAGTCCACATTTCCAGTCATTAGCAACCGTGCTACAACTCAAGGACAGGTTGAAAAGGTCAGAGAGTGGTGAGAATAGAGCATGGGCGCATTGCTTTAGGATGAATGGTGTTATTTCATCAGCACCCGGGGATTTTTTTGTATTTAACCCGCGTAGCTTTACCAGGACACTCTCGGGTTTCACAACGATTTCGTGTATTGTATTCTGCGATCTGAATGCAGGTATATCGTAGGATACGCGCTCGTTAGGGTAGAACACTCTAGAGTAAAATTGAGCGAGTTCGTTAGCGGCTTCGAGAGCTGTGGATGTAGTTCCAGTCGTAGTAAGTAAAGCGGAAACACCTGGCTTTACCCTGGCCTTTCTGTTCACGATCTGGAAGAGGAGCTTCGGATTTCGTTCAATTTTATCCATCAGATTCATTTGATACTTTTCTTTATCCTCCTGGACAAGTTTAGTAACTTTGTTTCTCAACAAACGGTAAGATTCCCAAGATTCAGGTGTTGAATGCAGTATGTGGCTTCTCCACGCACAGTTTCTCACCTTTATCCATTTCCGTGTTCGACTCCGGATCACGAATTTGAATCCTTTTTTCAGTTGTTTTGAAACATATTTTGAGTGGAGTTCTATTTTTCGGTTGATTTTCTGAAGTATCGATGACCAGCATTGTTGGACATCAGTGCTAATCGGTGCCCAGTCGGTGACTTCTTGAAGAGACATTGATAATGCAACCGTATCGATTTTTCTTATCAACTTCTGAGCATCACTTGCTCTTATCGCTTCAGATATATAGTCGAAAACAATGACTACATGATCACTCTTTCCAAGAGGTGCTTCATAACGGATATCCTCGATGACATTTTCCTCGCTAGTCAAAACAAGATCGAGAATGGACGGTGTGTTTGTGCCTCTGAAGCGAGTGCTGCTTGAGATGTGGTTGAATAAAGAAATTTCGTTGAACATTTTGTAGGAGAGATGATCAAGAGAGTTCACCGGTGGAATCTTGCTTTTTAGTAAATTCAGGAGATTAACGTCACCCATGATCAGGAGGTTGTTTTGATATCTAAAAAACAACAAGATTCAAGATTCAAGAATTTATGGTCACAAAAAGCACATAGCTTCACAATTACCATATCATAGTAAATATACGTTCAGGAAATAGGTATAAAATAAACATGTAATGTCAAGTATAGTCAAGTTGTATAGTTACCATAAGTCAATACGCAGGTGTCGTCAAATCGTTATGCAACAAATTAGTATCCAAATTTCGAATAAACGTTTTGATGCTGGGTGAGATGACAAGAGTTTCGGGGAGAAAAATCCGGAGGAAACAGACACGTACACAATAGAAAAATCGGCGACAGCTGATACGAGCGTGAGGAATTTGCAGTGTCGCTGAGTGGCTGCGTGTATGACGTGACACACGCTAAACCAGCTGAGTTTTCTCAATTAACCTAGCATTGTATGGTTCGTCTGCTGACGGTGGTGGGTTAATCACATCAACAACACAGTTTCCACCTGTTGCTAAATCAAGTGAACACCAAAGTGTATCTTCCAGTATCAAATCATTATCCGTGATTTCTCTGAACGTGAGGTGTTGATCATAGTAAATAGCAACACCTCCTCCTCCACGATCCATTCGAGTACGATGAAAAAAAAACATGTTTGGAATGGAAATTTCCTCCTTAACTAATTGCTGATTGAAGCAAGTTTTCGTTACGGCTTTCACGAGTGGTGAATATTTTTGAAGAAGCTCGATTAGTTCAGGTAACTTATTTATCAAGCATTGTGCGTTGGTGTATAAACATTCGATGGTAGATCTTGATAAAAGTGTTAGATGATGAGTATTTGAGCAGGTAAGTTGTGTACGTGTCAAAGATGATGGACCTCGTGTTAATGGGTATATTACATCACCGACTCCGATAGAGTCGGTGGTCGGTCGACATCCGTTTTTTGGAGCAGGAGTCCCGGCATCACTGTGCTCAGTACCAACAGGTCCGGCAACTTCCATGATAGAGCCGGTTTTCAGGTGTTTACTGATAATTTTGATCTCTCGTTGAACTTTGTATCCATACTGTTTCCAGTAGTTAAGCAAGGTGTTCACCATAGTGGTGGTCAAAAGTGTCAGTTAAAGGGGTCATGGACCATTACCTTCGTAATTCGATTACTTCGGGATTCGGAATGTATCGATAACCGTTACATTGGTGGTTTGGATAGCATTACTAATATATCCCCACTGTTGTAGGTCCTGGTTGGATATACACTTTGTATCTGAACCGGTGGCATCTTCTGGGACATTTAAGAGAATAAGGGTGCGCTTGTTGCGATCGTTTGTTTTATTTTGGTTACCTTTCGGTGGCAATTTTGCCCGCTCCGACCAGGGCACATCAACAGATACACGAGATGTATTTTCCATGCCGTCCCGTAGCAAGTATGTCGACAGACGTACATCTTCTAAATCCTTCTCATTTTGCACTACTGCCTTGAGCAACCGCGGCTTATGTTGGTGTAGCGCTTTGGGAGGACGACTCAAGCGAATCAACGAAACCGGGTGGATCGCTTTGAGATTTATGCGAGTGCATAGTTTCAACCATTCAGCCAAATCGTTCTGGTGTCTATTCGACAATAACGTCTCAGTCGACTCTGGCACGTTGGTGCAGATAAGACTGAAAGAAATTCCTTTCGAGGCAACTTTCGCTAATGGGGTCTTCGATGTGAACGGTTTCGGCTTTAAGACGCTTTTACCACTCTGCTGGGTGCTGTGCTGCAACAATTCAACCTTTTCCGGAGATTGGTTTGGTGGTGGTAAAGTTGAGCGTTTTCGTTTGTTCAGTTTACCTGGTTTAGGCTTGATTAATGGCTCTACAGCATTTTTCACTCGTGCAAGCTCCTCTTCCAGTTGCGACAGTCTACTCTCTATTGTATTAGACACTTTTTAAACAGATGAATGTATACTCTTGCGATGGCCATTTATATTTGAATTTCTACAGTCATGACAGAAATAAAAATAGATAGATAGTCATTATCGTTCACTAGCCTTACACACTCATCAGTTGAAGTCTCGTCACATGACACGTGTTGGTGGAACCCACAGAAAGCACATTTAACGGAAACAGTATCAACGCTTACCGGATTTAAATACGTGATGCGGAGGTAACCACGATTCAGTGTCGCCGTCGCCTGAATACTTCCCACGGTCACAGCTGAATCGATATTTTTCGCGGTCCGGGCAGTGGATCTTGTGACACGCTCGCTTATGTTTGTGGGTTGCATAGGGCTTGTCGGTTGATCGATAACGGGTGTTTTGTCCGTTGAGTGGTTTGACAGTGTTCGTTGGCGAGATTTCGGCATTGAACAGTTAATCCGCCATAATTCGTGAACCACGGAAGATAGAACTCGAAATAAGGTATCGAAACTTGTAGTTCAATGTGGTCTTTGCAGTGATTGCAAAATCCATAGGATAGCTGGTGCTAGGAAAAACTTCGTGCGCGTGAACAAAATGTTCTCTTTTCGTCAAACTAGTAACTTTGCGATAAGTTGACTTGCACGATCGAAAAGTATAAAATCCGATAGATATCGTAGAGTGATTGTTGGAATTCTTCAAATGGTATAAATCCGTGCAGATGCAACGAAGATATGATCAAAATTGTCAGAGCGACAAAAATACGTCCGCACAGTAGCATTCGCCTTTAGACTAAGGAAATGCAACAGGTAGCCCATATTTCAACAGAGGACGAATGTACGCAGAGAAAATTGTGTGGAACATTTGCGGGGTAATGGGCGCAAATGAACGCCGAATCGCCCAGATTATCCTGGTAGTGCTGCCTATTTTCCGACAAGTGTCAGCCTTCGACTTCCAGGAACCCATAACCAGAATCCCTAAGTCTTTTTTGACCGTCACCGCTCTAATAGGCTTACCTCCAATAAAGTATTCACCACCAGGGTCATCGGAAATTATGCGCATGACTACTGTCTTGTCCTCATTGATAGGCAGTGACCAGCGATGTGTCTAATTGACTAAGTCATCAACTGCTTGTTGCAGTTGCTTGTGGCCATCGCAGGAACTGACCGAGGCCTACAGTTTCAGATCATCCGCGAATAAAAGACAATCGATCGCCACCGCGTCCGGAATATCATTCACGAAAATTTTGAATAACAATGGGCCAAGGACAGATCCCTGTGGCACACTGGAGCCTGCTATCATCTCTGAAGACAAAACTCCATTCACCTCTACACGGTTTGACCGCCCTCAGATGAATGCCTCGATCCATTTAAGTAAACAACCTTGAATCCACAAACCCTCCAGCTTGACGAGCAATCGGCGGTGGGGCACGCGGTCGAACGCCTCACTGAAGTCGATAAAAATGACATCGACCACTTCACCAGAATCAGTCAAAGCACACCAACTTTCTTGCGCCAGGAGCAGATTAATTACGCATGAGCGATTTTTGGTAAATCCATGTTGTTGTGGACACCAACGCACACACTCCAAAAAATGCTCTATTTTCTTTTGATCAGCTTCTCTAAAATTTTACCGTTCACAGAAGTCAATGTGACAGGCCTGTAATTAGCGGGACTACAAGGGTCCTCACTCTTGAACATAGGTTTAATAATACCCTGTTATCATTCCTGCAAGACCCCTAATGTTACAGATTTTGTAAACAACCTGACCAGTGGAACGCACAACACTTCTGATAGGGCTCGTAAAACCATCGGATGAATACCGTCTGGTCCTGGCGTGGATTGTGTGTCTAACTGTTCCAACAGGAGTCTAACAGTCTCTACATCTACATCAAGATCAGACAGGACCTCACTGTTATTAGAGACAGAAGGGGGATCACTGTCTTCCAGACAGTACACGGAGGCATATTGCTTAGCCATGGCTTCAGCTTTCAAACCATCCTCAGTAATGTCTACCCCATTAGTATCTATCAAATTAGGAATATAGGGCGACGCCTTTGTGCGGCGACGAATGTATGCGAATAGCCGTTTTGGTGCACAAGTAGACTCGTCAACCAATCGCTGCTCGTACAACATACGTTTTCTGCGTTTTAATGCCGTACAAAGTTTTCTAGCTTGCCGATAATTGTCATAGTCAGTGGCGTTTTTCCGACTTACGAATATCGACCAGAGCTTTTGACGTTGCCGCAAAAGTTTTTTTATCTCCTTATCAAACCAAGGTGTACCTTTCGCCTTACGACGACGTGTGGACAACGGAACAGCCACCTCAATACCTGTCAAAATGTTATTACGGATCACCAGCCAACAATCTTCAACATCGGCTGCTTGATCGAAAGACCAATCGAGAGATGAAGCAACATCCCGTAACCTACCCGCGTCTGCCTTCCAAAAATTCTTTCTGGGAATTGGATCTGGTACCCAGCCAGTGTTGCGTTTCCACATAAAACTTAAGGTGGCATGGTCACTGCAGCCTAATGGAGCTTCAGTCCGAAGCTGAGTAATATCGGACCGCGTGGGAGTGAATACCAAGTCCAAAATGGACTCACACCCAGTAGGGCCTACTCTGGTCGGATGGGAAACGTGCTGCACGAGGCCCACATCAACCACAGCGTCCAATAAGTCCCGCTCGAATGACCAAGAACCTTCATCTAGCGAAGTCCAATCAATACTAGGAGCATTGAAATCCCCCATAATCAAGCAGTTTGAGGATCTACCATACTGACATATCTGTGATATCAGAGTACCTGCCTGAGTATTGGGAGAGCGATAAACGACCCCTATCGTGGCAAATGAAGCTGCAGTCCTTATACGGCACCATATACTCTCAGCCATACCGGCAGAATGCTGGAAGCGAGCCAACACTGCGACGGAAATATGTTGTTGGAAATATAAGGCAACCCCACCACCGATTTTAGCGTCTGTTCGATCTGAGCGAAAGAGTCTATATCCAAGTAGGGCTAGCTCGGGATCATCCTGCTCAGGTGAGAGCCAGGTTTCCGTCACCGCAATGATCGCTGGAGGGTCCCATCTAATCCGATCAAAGAGTTCATCCAGTTTGTTTCTCAAGCTCCTCGCATTAAAATATATCACTTTCAAAGATCCAGATCCCTCCGAATGCCTATCGTCAGAGGTTCCCAACGAACTTTTGGCCTCATCCTCACAACCCGAAAATCCACAATGCGCAAGTTAGTTTCACCTGCGGCTCTGCGCTCGCTAATCTCCTGAGTAGCTTTTCGCATCTTCACACGATCTTCCGAAGAAAGATCACGTAGAAGTCGATGTTCACTACCCTTTAACCTGTAACCCCTCTTTAGCAGTAAGGTCACTTGCTCAACAGAGTCTAACACAATCTTTAACGGTCTTGGGCGATCACCTGGCGCTGGCCTGCGGCCTAGACGAAACGCTGTGCGTACCGTTACACCCTTTTCACCTTCGTCAAAAATGGGGGCAAGAGCAGAATTTATGAACTCACGTTCCTGTTTAACCCTGTCTATCGCCAAAGCACCTGTTTGCTCCGGTGCATTGTGAAGAATGACGCAGGATTTTCTACTCTCAACAGTCGTAATGCTCTGGTGTTTATTCTTTATAGTTTTATCTAGCTGTGATGGTTCCCGGACCTCTTTTGGCTATAGAACGTTTGTTTCACCGACAAAACTAATTCCGTCTCTGGAACCGAGTACAGGCGATGAAGCAACCTGCGCAAAGCTGTGTACATCTTCAGATTGTACGCAAACTTGCTGTACACAAGATGTGTGGTGGTTATCCTTCTTCGAGGGTGAGCCACTATTTACAATTCCACCATCAATACCTTCAGAGGTCTTAGCATAAGCCGTGCCAGCTTGAAGCTGAGTACTTGCGAGCTTAAAACCAGTCGGTGGAAGGCATATCTTGCATCTCGTGTGAATGATATCGCATGAATTTTTCTGAAGCCAACAATACATCTCCCGCTTCATTGAACCACATCGAATATGTATCCACATTAAACATTTCACATTGAACATCTTTAGCGTTATTGGCGACCTGTTTCGAACAAACGTGACAAGAATCCCCAGAGTGAGCAGCGGAGCCCCCATTCTCTTGAGGCTTCCTTGCAGTCAGTGCTGCATGATCTCCTTTTGCGAATTTACGAGTTGTAATCATGTTCAAATCCGTTGAAAATAGAACAAAAGTTCTTGTAATAATCTTGAAATAGATCCGATATCCACAACAATATCAAAATATCGTAAGAAGCAAACGTTCACGTTGCACGTTTGATTTCAAGGTCAACGTGGTATTTTGCTTCTTACGAATCCTTTGGTTTGTATTTATTTGATTTTCACCGGATTTCAACATGGTTATGACTAAAAAATCTGCAAATGTAGATAATACAGCACCTACTGTCACGAAGATGCAAGGGAATCGGTGCCCCGCTGCTCGCTCGGGGGACTCTTGTCTTGTATGCGCTAAACAGGTTGCTGATAATGCAAAAGCAGTACAATGTCAATAGTCAATAGTTTATTGTGGTAAAAATAGCTGCAAGCTTAAAAATAACCACAGGATATTGTACATAATGGGTCGAAATTAAAAGTGATTGTTATGGACGGGGATAATGGGTGCGTTCTTGGACAGTTAAAAGGTTGGGGTTCAAGCCAAAAGCTTGTAGGGTAACCACACGACAATGTTCAAAATATGGGTCCGTGGAAGTTTGGGCAGTTTCGAAGGAATGTGAACGCGAATATACGCTGGAAAGAAAAGAAGGGTGCAGTATCAATGAGTACAAATATGAATGAAGTTAAAAATTGCGCAGTATATTGAAAAAGTGGAGATCAAGGCGCTCCTTAAAAATGCTAAGAGAGGGGGCGGAAATAACTGATGGGGGTAGGGAGTTCCAGGTGCGAGGGACCCGAAGCGCGAAAAAATTGCTTCGGCATTCAAGTCGGCTGTACTGATGGGATAACTTGAGGTGGTGTCCGCGATTCCCGGAAGGTGGGGCCAACGACAGCATCCCGCTGCACGGGTGTCCATCCTCCGTCAAAATGCGGTAAGTCAAAATCATATCGCCGCGAATGCGACGGTACTTGGTGGAGAAGAGATTAAGCACTTGGAGTCGAGCTTCGTAGCTCGTGTAACGCAAACCCTTGACTAACTTCGTAGCTCGTCGTTGGGGCTGCTCCATGATGTGTTGATCGCGCTTTAACCATGGATTCCAGACGGAAGCTGCATATTCCAAGTGTGGTCGAACATACGCATTCAATAGGTGCTTGAAAAGCCGGGGGTCAAACGAACCGAACGCTCTTCTGAGAAGTCCAACATTCCGGTTCGCCACGGTGGATGCCTGGGCGCACTGAGCAGAACAACCCAGATCGTCTTGCGTCAACACGCCGAGGTCTTTCTCCTGCTTGCAGAACTGTAAGCGAGTTCCACCTAGAGAGTACACGGGATCTCCTCGCCGACGCACCAATAGTACGCGACATTTGTCGGTGTTGAACGGGAGATTATTACAAGCGGCCCAGCACTGTAATGAGGTGAGGTCCGACTGTAGATCTCTGTTGTCCGTGGGTGAGCGGATGACGCGCCATAATTTTATATCATCGGCAAATAGAAGGAGTGGAGATGTCACATATTTTGTAATATCGTTGATAAACAACAAAAACAAACGCGGACCAAGAACGGATCCTTGGGGTACGCCGCAGTAAACTGGGAAAGGTTCGGAGAGCTCATCCCTGACTCGTACACGCAGAGATCTGGGACCAAGAAATGCTGCCATCCATGTTAACAGCGGAGGTCCTATTCCAATTGCTTTTAATTTCTCAAGGAGTATCGCATGATCAACTCTGTCGAACGCCTTGGAGAAGTCTAAATATATGACGTCTACACCATACCCTTCATCAGCGGCTTTGGTCCAATGGTCCTTGGCGAGTAGTAAGTTAGAAGTGCATGATCGACCCCGCCTAAAACCATGCTGCCCCGCTGTCAGTACATTCGAGCGCTCCATCACAGTCATAATGTGATCGGCGATAATCGATTCCATCACCTTCGAGAGGACAGGAAGCAACGTGACCGGGCGATAATTTGCTGGGTCACTGCGATTGCCACTTTTAAAAAGTGGGGTGATGATTCCGTCTTTCCAGCCATCTGGGACTTCGGAGGCATCCAATAAACGCTGAAAGTAGTGAGCTAGAGGTTCAGAAAGC
Organism: Atriophallophorus winterbourni; assembly: GCA_013407085.1. Classification (NCBI taxonomy): domain Eukaryota; kingdom Metazoa; phylum Platyhelminthes; class Trematoda; order Plagiorchiida; family Microphallidae; genus Atriophallophorus; species Atriophallophorus winterbourni. The sequence goes on along the minus strand of JACCGJ010011597.1, from coordinate 1,701 downwards.
TGATCGGCAACCGCCTGCAATGCTTTCGGTGTAATGCCGTCGATTCCCGGGGACGAGTTGGTGCGCAGTTGCAAAATTTTGTTTCGGACGGCCGAAGGGGTAAAATCAACACTTGAAATAAGAAAAGAGGATGAAAAAGGAGGAAGAGAGATATGAGGAGACACCGAAGATCCTTGAAATATTGGCATATAATGTTCCTTCAAAGCATTTGCAGCTTCCTTTGTGGTAGTCGTGTTGCCGTGCTTGGTGGTAAGCGAAGGGATACCAGTACGAACTTTCTGTTTGTTGTTGATAAACTGGTAGAGTAACTTTTTATTATCTAAAAATTTAGCAGTGAGCTTAGTTTGGCTAGATAACTTGTCGTGACGCAGTAATGCTGTGCAATGATTTCGAAGCATGCGGTATTGGTCCCAATCGGAGTGAGCTCGACTTACTCTAAAGTTTTGCCAGGCCTCGTTCCTGCGGTGTATCCACTTTCTGGTTCTGCTGCGGATGTATGACTTAGATCCTTTAGGTCTAGTCGGCACGGAAAATGAACAACGAGCTTGCAGTAATTGCCATCTAGTGACGAACTCGGACCAGGTGTCGGTAGACGCACCGATGTGCAAAAAATCGAAGTTATTTGCTGCTACAGTATCTTGGAAAGCTTTGTAGTCGGTGACGGTCCGAAGAGGTACAATCTCGTCAACGGGATAGTCAGCGTAGCAAACGAAATTGAAATTCAAAACTACGTGGTCGCTTTTTCCAAGAGGAGATCCGTATGTCACTTCCTCAATCATTAATTCTTCATTTGTTAGTATAAGATCGAGTCGAGAGGGTGTATCATTACCTCGAAACCGGGTTGGTTCGTGTACGTGATTATATAATGGATGGCTTACCATTAGGTTCTCAATGCATGTTGCAAAAGTACTGCGTTCGGATGCGGCGGCAAGCTCGGTGATGTTGAAGTCACCCATTAGTAGCGCGTGGGTATGCTGCAATGATAAGGCGAGACGTATGGATAACATCAGTTCTTGATCGGAGGTTAGCAGAGCATTTGGCGGACGATAGATAACGGCAACGAGAGCAGAGTCATTGTTTTTGAGCTGCATACGACACCACAGCGAGTCTACGGAATGCAGACGGGCATCACCTAGTAAATCACATCTAAGCGAAGATTTGTAGTAAAGGACAACCCCGCCACCTTTTGTAGGGCGATCATTTCTCAGAATCGACATACCGGAAAGAGCAATTTCGGCGTCAGGTACGGCAGAAGATAACCACGTTCCGGTCAGAGCAATTAAATCGAAACTTCTAACAGCGTGCTGCATTCGAAGCTCAGATAACTTGCTGAGTAGACCCTGAACGTTGGTGTACAAGCATTGCAAACCTTTTCGTGATAGAAAAAAGCGTCCGTTGTATGAATTTAAAACGCTTGTAGAAACACTTACCGTTCACTCACTATCCCAAATCTTTAAGATAAACTCTTCTCTAGATATTCTATGCTCTCATGGGATCCCAGGTTTCTAATTTCACATCTCTCTTCACATATTAGTATATCATGATGTCTTATGGTATTCTCTGGATAACTGGCCATTCAAGTGTCAGGTTACCGGACCCTTAGATGTGTTGTTACACATCTTCATCGTAACCGTGCGTTTTATATTCATTTTCACCATATGAGCATATCCTTACCCGTTATCTGCTTATATATCTGCATAT